>JAQQSZ010009674.1:0-12712 GCA_028646595.1 Phalanger gymnotis
TGTGCCCCCTCCTTTTGGGTCTTCAAGCAAGGTGTCATGGGGTCAACATTGCTCAGACCCAGCATACTATGGAAGCACCATCAGGGAGGTGCCTCTTCTCATCCTACTTAATGCTTATCTTCAATAGAAAAATATCTTCAGAGACATAACCAGAATCTTATTTAACATTGAGGGGGTCAGGATACTAGTTCATACTCCATCAGAAAAATGTGTGTATCAGGCGTAGGGAGATACCTGCTTTCTCCAGGTGGTTGAACGTTTTACAAACATTTGGAAGCCTCCAAACACTTGAAGACAACTACCATGTCCCAAGTTTTCTCCATACTCAATACCCCTAGTTCCTTCTACTCATCCTCATGTAGCATGGTTTCTAGGCCCTGAGAGTTTACATATGATCATACTAAGTGTAGATTATTGACACAAGGGACAATTCCAACTACCTCCTTTCTCTCCACTTGTTCCTAGATCTAGTACACTTCAATTGATTTAGCACCACTAATGAGGATATGGAATAATACACGCACATGTTATATAAATATATATGTATATATATATATGCATATGGTCTTACTTTTCCATATATATATGTAGCATTTTCTTGTGCCCCTAGACCCACTTACTGCATTTTTCCATTTTTTTCCTCTAAGCGAAAATGTTGTATACCCTTTTTTGTGACTTTCTGTGCCTCTGTAAAGGCCTATACTGCAGAGGGCTCTGATTTGCAAAAGTGTAGGTCACTAATGCAGTTCCATTTATCATGCAAAACAATTCCATTTTCCAAGTTCCTGAAAGTGGTGGGGTAGGTGCTTTTTTAATTTTATTTTTTCCCCTCTCCTTAAATGTCTTACTAAGCAAGCAGGGTAGAATACCACATTAACATTATGGGATCCCTGTCAAGGGAAGATAATTTGATCTCTCCTTCCTTGAGTTATAAAATGCATTTTGAAATGATGAGTAATTACATAAGATGAGAGAGAAAATGTATGTGGAGTAAATTATTTTTCAATTTAATAATTGCTCCAGCCATTTTGGCACCTAAAGCTCAGTTTTCTCAGTGCTTAAAGAAGAAAAAAACATGTTAGACTGTGGAAGTTAAAGTAATTCTGCGACATCACCAAAGAGCTCTTTAGTAAATCATTGCTTGTGGACTTGGAAGCTCTAGTTCTGGCCTTCATTTTAGTAGAGAAGGAGGCCATCAAAGACAAGGATGCAGACTTGTTGAAGACCTTAGCATCTTGATCCATCTCCAATCATCTTGATCGATATCAGGCCACTGGACACAGACGGATCCAGAGGAGAAAGTGAGGCCAGTGCCTTGCACAGCCCTCCCTCACTTAAATATAATTCACTTGCATGTTATGGCATCACCTCCCTGATGTCATGGTCTTCTTTGAGAATAAAGGGCAAACAACGGCAGCAGCAACCCCCATAAAAGTAAGACCATCTGGAAAAGTAATACCAGAATAATGATGGCTTTGGAATCCTGGCACATAGTAGGTCAGTTGATTGACTGACCCACTTCCCAAGATTATTTCTTTTCTTTTAAAGACTGTTGTTAATTTTCCTCAATTCTGTGTAAAGTATGTTAACAGTCTTTTTAAAAAAATAATTTTTGGGTTCCAAGTTCTCTCTCTCCATTTCATGTCCCTCCCTGAAAAGGCAAGCAATTTGATATAGATTATGCATGTGCAGTCATACAAAACCTATTTCCATATTGGACATGTTGCAAAAGATAATGCAGACCAAAAAAAGAAGGAAAAAAAAACAAGAAAAATAAAGAAAGTAAAAAAGGAATGCTTCAATTTGCATTCAGACTCCATCAGTTCTTTCTTTGGAGGTGGATTGCACTTTTCACAAGTCCTTCAGAACTGTCTTAGATCATTACTGAAAAAGCTAAATCATTCACAGTTGATCATCATACAATACTGCTATTACTGTGTACGATAATCTCCTGGCTCTGCTTACTTCACTTTGCATCAGTTCATGTAAGTCTTCCAAGGTTTTTCTGAAATCAACCTGCTTATCATTTACTACAGTACAATAGTATTCCACTGCAATCATGAACCACAACTTATTCAGCCATTCCCCAATTGATGTCCATGTCCTCAATTTCAAATTCTTTGCCACTACAAAAAGAGGTGCCAGAAATATTTTTGTATGTATAGAACCTTTTCTTCTTTTTTCTTTTTTAATCTCTTTGGGATATAGACCTAGTAGTGGTATTGCTGGGTCAAAGGGTATGTAGTTTTATAGCCCTTTGGGCATAATTCCAAATTGCTCTCTGGAACGGTTGGATCAGTTCACAACTCCACAAAGAATGTATTAGTGTCTCAATTTTTTCCACATCCCCTCCAATATTTGTCATTTTCCATTGCTGGCGTATTAGACAACCTCCAAGCTGTGAGGTGGTACCTCAGAGTTGTTTTAATTTGCATTTCTAATCCATAGTGATTTAGAGTTTGTTTTTTAATTTAACTATAATAACTTAGTATAAGATATAATAATAAATATATAAAAATATATAAATTATATAAAAGTATAAACACTATATTATATAAATATATTTGATATATAATATAAATATATATAAATTATATATAGATATACAATAAATATAATAATTTGACTACGAATAGCTTTGGTTTCTTCTTCTGTCAGTTCATATCCTTTGACAGTTTATCAGTCAGGAAATGACTTGTATTCATATAAATTTGACTCAGTTCTTTATATACTTGATAAATAAGGTCTTTATCAGGGAAACTTGTTGTAACACCCCCCACTTTCCTGCTTTCCTTCTAATATTGGCTGCATTGGTTTTATTTGTACAAAAGCCTTTTAATTTGTTGCAATCAAAATTATCCATTGTGTATCACATAATGCTTTATGTTTCTTGTTTAGTCATAAATTCTTCCCTTATCCATAGGTATGACAGGTAAGCTATTTCATGCTCCCCTAGCTTGCTTATGGTATCACCCTATATGACTAAATTATGTACCCATTTTGACTTTACCTTGGTACATGGTTTGAGATGTTTGCCTATACCTAGTATCTGCCAAACTGCTTTCCAGTTTTCCTGGAGATTTTGTCAAATAGTGATTTCTTGTCTCAAAACCTTGGATCTTTGTGTTTATTAAACATGAGATTATGATGGTCATTTTCTACTGTGTATTATGTACTTAATCTATTCCACTGATCTACAACCTATTTCTTTTTTTTTACATAAAAGTTCTCTTTTATTATACTCAATTCAATAATGCTTTTCTAGACATTTGTAGTTTTTCCAGGAACTATTGGGTTATGATCATGTCATCTGTTTACAAACATAACACATAATTTATAGAATAAGATCCCATACTTTCCACAATGCCCAAAACCCCAGGCTACTTTCCTAGTTATAGTCTGATCTGTATGCTTAATATCAAACTGTTAAACTTTAATTTGATTCAGGTTATTCTTGAAAGCCAAAATATGCAAATAACTCAAATACTTTTCCAAAAGTAATTTATCTAACTGATTTATCACAGAGGAAATGCAGTTGTCATTCTTGTTACTCTTACTGAGGAAAGAAAACATCTTCAAGATTCCAAATACATAATAATGATAAAAGATTATGAAAAAGTGTATGGTTTATATATTTAACTTTTGGTCTCAAGAACCACTTCATTCATTTATAGGTAGAGTCTTATATTCATGCTCTAAGTTTTCTGCTTTTTCTTTTGGTATTATCACCAGATTTGATACTTGATGCTCTCAGATGGATATTTGGTACAAATTTGACAAACAAAAACATCTTTTCTTTGGCACCATGAATATTGCCTATATTTAATAAATAAAGAAATCTATGTGTATGGTGTGGATTTTATTTCCTATTGTAAGCCAATTTTTATATTTCCGTTTAAGATCTTAAACCACATCAACAATTTGACATTTGCCTAATTTACAGTTTAATTGAGAAGATTGTATTAGACTAGTCAAAGTAAAATCTTTGAAACAACTTTTAAAGCCAAAAATTATTTAATTTTCAGGGCACTTCATCTGGCATGCTTCATAAAGACAGTATTTTTCAAAAGCATAAGTTATTTTGGTTGGATTATCTGCAAAAGTGACAACAAAAGGTCTAATTAGAAAGGAGGTTAATTTACAAAAACTTAGGAAGCCAAGACTAGACACAATAGTCTTGGAGTAATGGTTAGAGAAGCAGTGCTTGGAAGCAGGAAGACTAAAGTTCAAATCTCTCCTCTAACATGTTGGCTTTTATGCTATCACGTATTTAAGAAGTTTTCTGTATTCAGCTTAGAAGGTGTTTGTTCCCAAGAAATTGAACTTTTCTGCCAGATGCACTTGATCAAATGGGTGAATTTGGTTCATAAAATGGATTCATTTCAAACTTTATATATAAATCATAGACATCACTAAAGACGTTCTTTATTCCATCTTCTTGTCTTATATCATGAAGCATAATAAATCTCATACGACCTGCAGTAACACAAGTAGAAACAAACCACTCATTGAATTTGTCCACATATTGCTAGACAGCCATGTATTTTCATCTGCTAGGTCAAGGGCTGCATGAGCTATGAACTGGTTCAGATGATGATGATCATCCTTAGATTCCACTTTTCCAACTGCTAAAAATTCCATTTCAAAAACTGGATTATCATGGTGGCCTACAATGACAAAGTAGAAGCTTCTAGACATTGTCTCCAATGTACAGATCCTGTGGGCAGGATGTGGCACCTGCATCGACCCCACCAACCACCCTCCTTACTCAGATCTACTACCCTATTTCTTAGTCAGTACCATATTGTTTTGATGATTACTACTTTGTAATATAGTTTGAAATCTGGTACTGCTAAACCACCTTCCTTCATTTTCAAAAATTAATTCCCATTGAAAACCTTTTATTTTTCCAAATGAATTTTGTTATCATTTTTTCTAGTTCTTTAAAACAATTTAGTTTGATTGACATGCCACTGAATAAGCAATTGATTTATGTAGAATTGTCTTTTTCATTATATTGGCCCAGCCTACCCATGAACAATCAATATTTCTCCAATTGTTTAGATGTGTCTTTATTTGTATAAAAAGCATTTTGTAATTATGTTCATATAGTTTTTGGGTTTGTCTTGGCAGGTAGACTCTCAAGTGTTTTATGTTGTCTACAGTTATTTTAAATATAATTTCTCATTCTATTTCTTCCTACTGGACTTTGTTGGTAATATATAGAAATGTGATTTATTTTATATTGTACAACAAGCATTTATTAAACACCTACTATGTGCCAGGCATTCTGTTAGGTATTGGAAACACAAAGAAAAAATGAAACTGTTCCTGCCCTGGAAAAACTTGTATTTTATCCATATAAACAACATATATAAACATATATCTAAGTATATAAAGAATATTTTTATAGAATCTTTTATTTCACTGATATGAAGAACTATCTTCATCAATTTAGTGTTACTTTCTTGTCAACTGAAGAGTCTTGGAGAGTTGCCTGGGATACTGATAGATTAATTATCTTGCCCAGAGTCACAAACCAATTATATGTTAGAGGAGAGATTGGAACTTCAGTCTTCCTTCTTCCAAGCACTGCTCTCTAACCATTACTCCAAACTGCCTATCAAACAGATATACACGAAATAAAGATGAAGTAATTTTGGGTGGGTGAGCACTGGGAGCTGGATGGAGGGTGTCATGAAAGGCTTCATAGAAGATGGTGCTTATGCTGATTCTTGGAGGGAACAATACATTTTAAAACCAAGAAGGAGAGGATGCATTATAAGGATAGGGGATGACCAATGGATGATGAAAATGGGAAATGACACTGAAAATTTCTTTTCAATTTTAAATCTATTATTTGCTTTTAAAGGGTGATGTCAAGGAGTTATAAGTGTTATAGTGCGCTTCCCTGGATAGGCAGGAACATCATGAAGGTAATGGAAAGTGTTTAGGAAGGGAGGGAGAGATGGGTATGAGTGGAAGAGAACTGAAGACAAACTCTACCTCCTTCTCTATGTATCGAATCAGCCTTGTTTCTGTTTCTGAAACCAATTATGTTTGACAAACCTTCTACCATTTATTCTCTATCTATGTTCTGCCCAGATTTGGGCTGGGGGTCAGGCTATGATACTGACCACACAGAGAAGGTGACATCAAAAGAGGTATCATATTATTTAGCCAAATTTTCCAAATAGTTCCAAATTTTAGATAGATAGAATATTCCTTTAGGACTTTCTGTATTCTAGGCACTAAGGGAAGCACTGGAAATACAAGCAAGCAAGACAGTACCTGCCCTTAAGGAGCTTACCTTCTAAATGGGGAGACAACACATGTATGAAAGCTGGAAACAGGAGTGGGGAAAAGGCACCTGCATCAGGGTATGGCATAGTAAAGACAGGAGAATGAAAGGTGGCTGCCCTAGGGCTTCTGTCCAAATGGTGGGTCATGGAGGGATGGTTTGGAGATGGCTGCAAAGTGAAGTAGAGAGTAAGTCAGGATAAGATAAGGCAAAAGCTCACCTATCAGAGCCCAGGGAGGTTCCAGGTCGGGAGTCTGAGTATTGTCAGAGGAAGATGTGAGGATCAAGGCTGGAGTGGAGATAGCCATGAAGAGTTTGGTGTAAAGCAGTCATCTTTCATCCTCTCATGTTCCACACATTCAACATAAAGTAACGGAGCCCATTCATTAATCAGGATTAATTGGCCAGCATAGCTCTTTCTTCTGATTTATCTTCCTGGATGAGACCCCAAAGAAGAAGAAGCATGGGATCAAAGGTTTTAAGCACAAAGGGACATTAGCGGTGCCATGATAGAGAAAATGAGGACAGCTTAAATCGAGAAATAGCTCAAATTCCAACTTTGTCACTAAGTAGTAGCATGAGCTGAGCAAAGTACTTCATCTCACTCTCTGCCCCACCCCTTTACCTTTCTCCTGGATTTTTTGCTTGACACAAAATCATTATGCTACCTTTTAAAATTCAACTACTCAGCGCACAACAGTTCACTCCCCACCCCACCTCCCAATAAAATGTACCTAGGGCAAGGCAACATGATATAGTGGATACGAGTGCTAATTGGCAATCAGGAACATCTGAATTCAAATCTTGTCTTTGAGCCTTACTAACCCTGTGACTGTGGGCATTACCAAGCCAGGGATGGGGAACCTGCTGCCTCGAGGCCACATGTGGCCTTCTATGTCCTGGAGTGCAGCCTTTTGACTGAGTCCAAGTCTTACAGAACAAATTATTTTATTAAGGGGATTTGGTCTGTGAACTTCGGAGTCAATCAAAGGGTTGCACTTGAGGACCTAAAGGGCCACTTGAGGCCATAGGTTCCCCACCCCTGAATCTCTCTGATCCTTACTTTCTTCATCTATTAAATGAGCATGATAATAATAATAATAATAATAATAATAATAATAATAACAATAATACCTTTAATACTTGCTTTCCTTGACTGTGAGGCCAAAACAAGAGAATGTGTTTAAAACCAATTCACAGACTTCAAGGCCCTATCTAAGTTCCAGTTATTATCATCCTCTTAGGGAGTGCTTTATGCAGTGGTACAGAACGACCATTAAATATTTCCTTGGGATACTAGGGGAAGAAGCCATTTGTTGACTGTCCATTGCTTAACTTCTTACTGCATGGCTTCTGATAATGCATAGTTATGGGTGTCACTGTGGGCTGCCTCTGTTGCCTAATGACTTTTTTGCCTGAGGAGCTGGAAGTGAGATGTTAGACATTCTCTCTCTTTCTGTCTCTAAATACCTTAGAAGACCAAGTTTTCTGATTATTTCAGCTTCTGGCTTTACTCTCCATATCCTCAGTGGAGAAAATAAGATCCTTTGGCTGAATATTCTGATTCTTCCGGACAGAAAGGTACCCATAAGGATTAATATTAATAATATCAATAAGTAATAATTATTATGAAAATAATAGTAAAAACAGTAGTCCCCAAATCCTTGAGATGGGCATATTTTGTGAGAAGTATAGATGAAAGTGATAGATGGAGAAATCAAGACGTAGGGCTAAAGTGGTCATTTTAATAAGACAAATTTTGAGGGGGATCACTTTACGCTTGCATCTGCAGAGCCACGACATCCTTCTCAGTGGATGGCATGCCTGAAGTGGTGTTCACTCCAGCACCTCCACAATCAAGCGTAAACTTCTCGGCTTGGCTTTTGAAAAGCTTCACGTCCTGCCTTTCTAGGCCTATTAGACCTAGGCCTAGATTGCTCCTCTTCACACGGTAGCTAAACCCCCTTCTTGCTGTTCGTCACAGCTGACAGTGCCACTTCCTTCTTTTCACTTTTGAATAGGTTTTGCTGTCTGCCCTCCTGATCTCTAGCTTTTAGAACCCCTAGTTTCTTCAAAGATCAGCTTAAATTCCTCCTTTCAAATGAAGACTTTCCTGTAACTCTTAGCTCCTAGGCCCCACTGCCCAAACCAATGGCAGTATATTTATTTTGTATGTACTTCAGTCAGTCAATAAGCACTTATTAGGTGTTTATTAGGTACCTTACTAAGGCACTAAGTACAGAAAGCAAGCCAAGGACATTTCTTTCTGTCATCAAAGAGCTTATATTTTAATGGGGGAAGTACTGCTAGCACTCATATATATGTGTATGTATTCAAATAGATCATATTCAAGATGGCATCAGAGGGAAAGGCATCAGAAACTGGAAATTGGGAAAGGTCTCTTGCAAAAGATAGGATTAGAACTGAATCTTAGAGGAAACCAGGGAAATTAAGAGGCAGAAGAGAAGGCAAGGTTGACATGATGAGATTTGGTAGCAGATTGGTTATGTGGGGCTTTGGGAATGAGACCTCAATTTTTATGACCTTTATGGATTCATCTTGGTAGCTAGATGGGGCAGTGGATAGAGTACTGGGATTGGAGTCAGGAGGACTCGCCTTCCCGAGTTCAAATCTAGCCTCAGACACTAGTTGTGTCGTCCTGAGCAAGTCACTTAACCCTTTTTGCCTCAGTTTCCTCACTTGTAAAAATAAACTGGAGAAGGAAATGGTAAACCACTCCAGTATCTTTGCTAAGAAAACCCCAAATGGCATCATGAAGAGTCAGACGTGACTGAAAACCAACAACAAAAATGTATTATAGAATTATTTTTTTAGTCTTTGATTCTGTTCTTGCCATTTAGCTTACTTCCTTTGGCTCTCCTATTGTTCCTAGCATCTTTCAGGCCATTCCCCAACTTTTGGCAGTTGGGGCCTTGCCAGGTGTTCCTATATTCCCTGTACCCTGGAGGGCAAAGAAGAAACCAGGAACTGTTTCCTGAATCTGCTCCTGTAGCTGGTAGCAATCCTGACCTACTCAAGGATGTACAGCTTTTCCTCTCAGTGCTATGTCATCTGCTTCCTTGGTGATGGTCCCCGCCCCTCCCCGCAGCATCTCTATGGATACATATTGCTTTTGTGAGCATCTTAAGACTTACGTAGTGGCTTTGTTTTACAATCAAGCCAAGTCAAAAGGTATTTATTAAGGATCTATTATGTACCAGAAGCCACACTAAGACAATCGACTTAGAAAAGTGGGACAAATTTAAAGCCCAAAAGTTGTGAAAATTAGCTAATTAATTCATTAGTGTATTTTCCTGTGACCTTGTAGATACAAACACCAATGAGATATAAAATTTGAAATCTGTGATTTATACAGTACAACTGAAAATACTATCATAAATTTAGAGCTGGAAGAGTGTTCAAGGGACATGTGATCATAGATTTAAAGTTGGGAGGGCCCTCAGAAGCCATTTGGTCCAACCTTCTAATTTAACAGACAAAGAAACTGAGGCTCAGAAAGGTTAAAGGACTCAGGGTCATTGAATCACAGATTAAAGCTGGAAGGTCCCTTAGAGGCTATTCTAAACTTTTCATTTTACAGACAAGGAAACTGAGTCCCATTGAGGTTAAAATGGCTTGCCCAAGTTCAAAAAGGTAATAATCATAAGAGTCAGACTTTGAACTCAGAGTCTTTGACTCCAAGTCCAGAATTCTTTTCATTGAGCCCATCTGCCTCTTAACATATTGCCTGAATTTGGGATTAGAAAACAATATTATTTACTTCTTAGGAACTGTTTTTAATGGAAATAAGTGTTATTTTTACAACAGCAATTATCCATAATTTTTATGGATTATCTGAGAAATTCTGCACACACACACACAAACACACACACACACAGAGACACACATTTTATATGCTCCTTGTGATGAGGCCCGTAAAAGGATTGTTTCATCAGGCATCCAAAGATAACATCAGTTCACAAGATGCTCAGACATCTTGCTCAAGATGACCAGAAACAAACAAACAAAAACTTTGTGAACGGAGCTAAACTCAACTTTATCTGCCATTATCCGTTGTGGAAGATGATAAAATAAAGAAGCCCTGAGAAAGGACTTGGGGAGATCTTCCAAATGATGCCACTGCGTTTATCCATACTTCCTCAGAGATAGAGACTTGCATGTTCTAAATGGAGGACTGGAAAATTATGTGGGAAAATGTGGTTATTAGGCTCAAGTGATGAAAGAAGCAGAAGATTTGTAGCCTCCTCGGAGGCCTTTCTGCTGACATATTAGG
The DNA here is from genome assembly GCA_028646595.1 of Phalanger gymnotis. Lineage (NCBI taxonomy): Eukaryota > Metazoa > Chordata > Mammalia > Diprotodontia > Phalangeridae > Phalanger > Phalanger gymnotis. Next base: position 10,596 of record JAQQSZ010009674.1, read on the forward strand.
AATGCTTCTTCAAGAGTGACTCAGGAGGGGCTGAATGACAGAGCAGCTGGTGGCCATCCTAGAACCTGGTGTGTGTTTCTCCTTAGCATGAGATCAGCTGTGTTGGATGGGGTCGTGGCCAAGCTGTTGTTCATCCCTTGTCGTAAGAATCTATACACTTCTAAATCTGTATTTTCTAATTGTCTTAGGAGTTCTGCGTGACATACTAAATAATGAAATATCGTAACAGGCTAGCAGTGCTGGCTTATATGCATGACTATCCTATCGTTGTTTTGTCAAAGCAGAGATTTTTTTTTTGAAACTTCGACCTATGGGTCACTATGGGTTGACTGACTAATTTTTTTGCTGTTCAGTTATGTCAGTCGTGCCTGCCTCTTTGTGACATCATTTGGGGTTTTCTTAGCAAAGATGCTGTAGTGGTTTGCTATTTCCTTTTCCAGATCATTTTACAGATATGGAAACTGAGGCAAATGAAGTTAGACGACTTGCTCAGGATCACCCAGGTAGGAAGTATCCGAGGCCGCATTTGAACTCAGGTCTTCCTGACTCCAGGCTCAGTGCTCTGTCCACATCACCGCCTGGCTGCCTCAAATTGATTGACAGGTCCCAATAAATACCAAATAAAGAGAAAGGGACGGGCACTGTATTTCCTTTCTGTGTTTGCACCCTGGTATTTGGAGTATAACATAGCATATTATAATAATTGCTTGATGAATGTTTTTCTTTCATCTATTCATTCATCTATCCATCCATCCATATCACAGAGAAAGGAAAATTCCAGAAGACTTGAAGATGGTTCATTTACAAAAAATTGTAGAAAAGATATCAACTATCATTCAGTCCATCAAAACTTTTAATGTGCCAACTCTGCCACCTTTCTGTATGCTGGGGCATCCTTCGTGACTCATCTTCCATTTTGCCTTCTGCACACTCCCCACAGCAAACACCTTCCCTTATAATATCCATTTTCATTTATACTTGTATGTCCTTAGTTCTTAATTGCACATTATCCCCTCCATTAGAATAGAAACTTCCTGAGGACAGGGACCACGTTTTTGCTTTTCTTTGTACCCTGATTCTCAGCATTATGACTGGCACACAGAGAGCATTTAATAAATGATTGTTGACTGAATGAGTGTTGATGCAAATACAAAAGCGAGCCAGTATCTGCCCTCCAGAAGTCTGTATTCTAATGTATATAACTACAGAGGAGGGGAGTCCAGAGATTTGCCACAGAGATTGGGAATGGAGGCACTAGGCGCTAGGTTGTCTTTTTCCCCTCTATTAGCCATGGCACTATTCATCGGATTATTGTGTCCAGATCACCCAAAGGGGTGGGGACTCAGGGGTCTGCAGCAGGGCGAAAGGCAAGATCCCTGTACTGGCAGGCCCGGCACCCTGGTGAGTGGCTGAATGCAGTATAAAGCATGGACTAAGGCAGAGAAGAGGAAGTAGAGAAGGTCAGTGCCACAGTAGCCGGATGATGAAGTGGATAGAGCTAGCTATACAGTGGGTTAGGTGAGTTTTGCTGCTTAAGAGATTTAACGTTCTGTGTAATGCTTAGTATGGCCACGAGGTGGTGCTGTAGTGCATAGAGTGCCCAGCCTGGAGACAGGAATACACCTCTTCATGAGCTCAAATCTGGCCTTGGACACTTGCTGGCTGTGTGAACTTGGGCAAGTCACTTAAGCCTGTTTTCCTCAGTTTCCTCATCTGTAAGATGAACTAGGAAATGGAAAACTATTCTAGTATCTTTGTCAAAAAAAAAAACAAATGGAGAAATAAAAGAGTTGGACAAAACTGAAAATCAACTGAACTGAACTGAACTGCAGTATTTAGTAGCAACAGTCCTACTTAATCAAATGTTTCAGTGATTGTTCATGAAAAACTTAGATGGCATCTCTTAGGCACAGAAATTAAGTAATATAGGAAAATAAGAAACAGACCCTTGCCATTTAATTTTTAAAGTTATTGTAAGAATAATTTGGTAATTGAGAACAACTATAGACCTAAGAGAATGCTTCGCTAGGTTTATTATCTATTCTTTCTCTAAAACAGTGCCTGGCACACAGTAAGTGCTTAATAAATGCTTGTTGATTGACTAATTCATTCCTTCT
>JAQQSZ010009675.1:0-12711 GCA_028646595.1 Phalanger gymnotis
AAAGAAGAGGAAAAGGAGGAGGGAGATGAAAAGAAAGAAGTGGAATAGGAGTAGGAGGAAAAGTAATAGTTCCCATCTTTCTGTGTTCAGAGGCTAGATATTTCTTTGTCAGGTATGTAAGAGTGAGTGTTCTTTAAGAACATATGTTTGACTGTTGGGGTGTTGAGGTCCTTCCTTCTCTGAACTTCAGAGTTTCTCTGGGTCTGCTGTTGTTCTCCCTCCCACATCTCTGCCTCTGCGATGTCCCAGTTTACTTCCAAGCATGTGATAATGTACAGTTGCTTAAATGCTACTTATCCAGATTCCCCTCATTGTCAATATTAACAATTTAAAAAAAATATTTTGGATAACTTTGTATCTCTTATATTCACTCATATACATTTTTTTAAGAAATATGTGATTTGCCTATGTTCATACTGTTAATGAGTGGTATAGTCAAATTCCCAGTATATAATATGAACAGTGAGTATAATAAATATGAATATTGAGCTTTGAGCAATTTCATCAGAATATTTGTTCACATGTTGGAAATCCCTCCAGCAGCAACATAGCACAAGGCATCAAAAATTGGATAAGTCCTAGAACATTTCTTGAGACAGAGAAATTAAACAATTTGCCTGGTGTCAAATACTAAGCATTAGAGGTAGAACTGAAACATTGGTCTTTCTCTCTCAAAGTCCAACATTATTACATTGCCTCTGAACTATGATTTCATTCATTCATCAAACATCATTGAGAACTTAAGTGAAAGGCACTTTGATAGACATTGAGTATATAAATCTCCACGTGAAAAAGTCCTGGCTTAAAGAAAACCCCCACTACAGGCGGGTTGGGCTCTGAGTTACGGAATAAATGGCCCAGACTAAGTGAGTCATGTGTCTCTGTTTGTCCTTTTATTTCTGGGGAAAATGATTCAAAGGAATAAGGAAGCAAACCAGGGGTAGAGACATACTTCCACAAATGCAAGTTATATATCATCTCCAAGAGGTAGGGATATCAGCAAGCAGGTGGATCAAAAGAGACTTGGAAGGAGTAACCCAAGGTGAGCTTTGAAGGAAATTAAAAATCATTGAACGATTTGCAGAAGGAATGATTTTCAGGCATAAGGAAGAGCCTGTGCAAAGCATAAGAGGTAGAAATAGGATATTCTGAAGGGTTATTCTACAGGCTGAATGTGGCTTGTCAATGGACCAGTGTGGTTGAGTTATACAGCAAATCATTGAAAGGAATGGGTAACCCTCATGGAAATGTGGGATAGAGACATATTTTCAAGTGCTTTAAATGCCTAAAAAATATTTTGTATGATATATTAGGGGCAATAGATATTTGCGGTTCTATAGTCCCCCGGGTGATTCTGGAGTAAATTCATTGCATAGAGTGTCACCATCATCTTTAATATAGGAATACAATTTTGCTAGCAAAGTGAAGGAGAATGGATTGTAGAGGAGAGAAACTGGAAGTAGACGAAATATAAGGTTGTTGTGGTTCAGTCATTTTAGTAATGTCCAGCTCTTTATAAGACCATTAGGGTTTTCTTGACAAAGATCCAGTAGTGGTTTAACATTTTCTTCTCCAGCTCATTTTACAGATGAGGAAACTGAGGCAAACAGTGTATAGTGACTTTCCCAGTTTCACATGGCTAGCAAGTGTCTGGGGCCAGATTTGAACTCAGTCTGATGAGTCTTCCTGACTTCAGGCCTAGTGTACTATCCACTGAGACACCTAGCTCTTCCTAGGTCAATTAGGAGAGTATGCCAAAAAAGTAGGTGAAAGATGATAAAAATGTATGCTGAAACTATTCAGCGGCTATTGAAAAGAGAGACACATTGAATACAAGATGTGTGGTGTTAGAACAAATAAGATTTAATAATTTATCAGTAATGTATTGACTGAAAAAATTGAGGCTTTGAACCTGAGACATTAGAGGGAATGAGATGCAGCCAACAAGTAACGAAGAGAAAACATGAGTTCTTTTTGTATGAATTCATTCTGAGATATCTATATGACATCTAGCTCCACATATCCACTTGTGGACTCTAAACTGAAGAGACAGACCGAGAATGGAAACATAAATATTTGGGTTACGTATTTACTTGTGTGGGTGTGTATGTATATATCTATGTATATCTAGATTTATAGAGATACAGATAGACACAAACCCATGTATATGTGCATGTATATTCATGTATATGTCTTATATATATATTTTTTCATGAATAATCTACATAACGACGATAATTTAACTTGTGGAATTGGATATTACTAAGAAGGAATATAATAAATAAAGGAAAATGTATGAACAAGAGATTCTTTCGTGACATCAGAAGTCAGGGAGTAGGACAATAATGATGTTAAGCAAAGAAACCTCAGGAGTGACTGGCAACTTGAAGTAGTATCAAGAGAATAATATCACCAAAGACCCAAGAGGGTGAGGATATCCAGAAGGCTGGGGAATCATCATTGGAAAATATCACTGTGTTATGTATGATGTATGTTAAGTTATGAGATGTATGTCAATTTAAGAGTCCCCTGAGATATAAACTAAGGATTATGGAAACTTGAAATACAAAGATCACTAATTAATAGTTCCTTTGTCATTTGGAGGGCATAGAATCAGATGACTCATCAGGTCAGAACCAGATTACCATGGCTTATGAAATGAGAAGAGAAAAAATCAGACAGCAAAGGGAAACAGTTTTGCATAGAAAGTTGACTGATTAAAGGAAAGAGAAATGATTAATAAATTGAGGTTCATGGAAAAGTCAAGTGAAGTTATTTTCAAAGAATGAGAGTTAGAAATGGAGGTAGACATCAGAAAGCACTGAAAATTAAAGCAGAGGAATTAGTCTCCATTTTAACCTTCACTACAATACAAGAGGGGTTGAAATCAATTCACAGGTAGAGAGGTATTGTTCTTGGAGAGTAAAAGATCCAGTTCTTCCCAGAAATGAGAGCAAAGAAGGAGAGAATAAAAGATCATATTGAGTAAATATCTTTTTTTTCTCTGAATAAAGTGAACTCATCTTTGGAGAGAGGGAGTGTTAGTGGTTTATGATGGCTACCTGGGATAATGGATAAATAGAGTACAAGCTTCAGAGTCAAGAAAACCTTCTTCTATTCCTGACCAAAATTCATGCCAGTGATGTAACCTTGAAGAAATTATTTACATTGCTTTATCCTCATTTTCCTCATCTTTATACTAGGGATACTTATGAGAATCAAATGAGGTAACATATGCGAAGTACATTATGCCCACTAAATCACTATCTAAATTTTACCTATTACTATCTTAAGAAGAGGAGAAACAGATCTCTGTGTAAGGAATGGAATTTAATTGGAAAAAGCATATATAAAATGCTTTTCAATAGTGAGTGCCTCAGATATGTTAATTAACCTGTATAAAGGGGACTCGGTGACATCTTCCAGCCGTTTTTAATAATGTATGTTTTAGATATGAGAAAGTATGTGATGGCCATAATCCATGTTTGGGGTTTGCCAAGACATGGGTGTCAATTGGACTAGAGAAGAAATGACTCCAACATCATGGACTGTAGAAATGATTAACATAATTTTGGAACTGGAAGGGAGGAAAGACAAATTATCATGAGGAAATAAATGAACAGAACAAGAAAGGAAGGAAGGAGGAGGGAGAGAGAGGGAAAAAATGCGGTGAAGGAAGGGAGGCAATGAAAAAAGGAAGTAAGTGGACAGGCATAAAAGTTAGGAAAGTGTTACAACATGCTCTCCAGGAGCATTAGTACCATGGGCTTTTCTGCTCTGGTCTCAATCAATGTCTTTCTTTTCCACCAGAAGACAAAAACAAACAACCAAACAACATCAGCAAAAGACCTTATATAAACAAGACTAACTAGGTTGAATGTTAGTGGTATATTAGTGTATATGGATATGTATGCGTGTATATGTGTGTGCATATATATGTACATATAAACATAATAAATTATACAATAAAATAATATATGGAATACACATGCGTATGTATGTATACACGTGCACATTTGTTGCAGGGGAGGATAGGAAGGCCTTGTATAAAATTTGGAGAGCAAAAAAATCTCTACAGGAAAGAACACTACTGTAAAGGCTCAGAATGATGACATGGAATGGCATGAGGGCATGTTTGGTAGCAGCAAGCAGAGCATTAGAAGTGATTAGTAAAGTGAATGGAAGGGATTGGAAGAATGGAAAGGTAGGATCAAGCAAGTGAAACTATTTAAACGTTAAATTTATTTGATCTTAAAAGTAACTGGGAAGAATGAGAGTTTCTTGAGTGTGCATGAGTGTGTAAGTAAATGGGAGGTAGGCACGGAGGTAGGCAAAAGTGATTTTGAAGGTGGAAAATATGATATGACAACTGATAAAGAGTGTGAGGTGATTTGGAGTGAGGGGTTAAGGATAAAATGAGGTTGATAGATTAAGTGACTGAGAGCATGGGGAGGCTCTTGGGAGTAACAGGGATGTTGAAATGACTGGAAGGTTTCAAATACAAAGATAATAAATTTTAAGGATATAACTTTTCCTGTTTTCATATATCAGTCTAATCAGGTGGTATAATGAAATCTCTGTGTGTCGATTTGAAAGTTTCCATTTTTCCATCACCCTGATGGATTTAGCATCAAACAATTTGAATGTGAAACTCAACATATGTCTGGCTACTTGTGTGGTTTGGGTGAGCCCCTTTTCTCTGATTACTTTAATTTCCTCATCTAAAATGATGGGTCTGGCCTAAATGACTTCTGAGCTGCCTTTAGCTCAAAATCTAGGATTTTATGATAAAATGAGAATTGACCCTCCATGAGTTGTGGTTAAATCACTGTCATATTAATTAAGGATAAAAAAACTTTTAGGAAGCAATTCTTTATGTTGTCTCTATCATTGAAGTTGCCCACCATTCATCCTTTATTAAAAAAAAAATATTGTTCCTTAGGTATTTTTTTTCCCTTCTCACTGAATAAGCTCTCTTCAGAAGACAATCTTCTACAAACCACTATTCATCAGGGCATAAAGACTAAAATTATCTTGGAGCCAGGATTCTTGTGTTTGAGTTTTGCCTCTGGCACATAAGGGTAAACAAGAATAAACCACTTAACCTCTCTGGGTCTCAGCTGCTTTATCAATAAAATGGGAATGATGCCATCAGTACTTACCTTGTAGAACTATTATGAGGTTTAAATTAGGCGTTATTGGTAAAACATTTTAACTTTAAAGTATCAGTTACTGTTATCATTACTCATACTTACTGAACTATCTTATTTCTTTTTAACTAGACATGTTATCCATACAGTTAATCCAGTGCTTTGTAGCTTCTGGATTTAAAGTGATACCTAGGTAATGATAGGCTAAGATATTTGCCCAGAGTCATGTAGCCAGAAGTAGGGTCTGAAAGAAGTTTTCCTGACTTCCAGATTATCGTTCTATCTACTTTCTTATCTCAGTCAAACCTTAGATCCTCCCCTCCCATTTGACTTAAGACATTTCCTCATCAACCTTATCTATAATTTCATGGAAAATATGATATATATAAATGTAACCTAACTAGGAGTTATATTATTCTGTTGGATTTTGATCATCAATAAACATGATGTTGCCTCATTTTTCCCTTCCTTCATTTACACACAAACCAGCTATGTGAAACCAGTTCAGTATTACCAATTACTTCTAAAAAAGAAAGGGAGATGCATCACATTCCTTAGAAGAAAGGTTGTTGGGGTGGGGTGGAGCCAAGATGGCCACATGAAAACAGTGTCTTACCCGAGCTCTCTCACAAGTTCTGTCAGATTCCTATAAAAAATGAATCTGAGCAGATTTGAGAGAGTTAGAAACTGCAAGCAGTCTGAGTAAGGCAAATTTCTAAGCCAGGAGAGTCTGAAAGGCCGAAGGGACGAATCTGTAGGCTTGGAGAGTTCTCGGCATGCGGAGATGCTCCAGACAGCACCAAAGCAGAACTGGCTGGGGAAAACAACGTGGGAGACGGGCTGGGAGAAAGCTGGGGGCCCCAAACTGCTGGAGGTCCTCATGCCTCCCAACACAGAATGGCATTCTGTGGAAGTGATGACAGGCAGCACAATGCCACCGGCCTTGAGACATCAACTCTTAAGGCTTACAGCCCAAAAGTGTGAAATGCGTCTTCTTGAACTTCCAGGAGACATAACAGGCAGGTAAATGCCTATAATCCCTCCCCCAGAAGATTACCCACTGGTCTCAAGTCCTTGCTCAGCACTCCTTGGTCCACACACGGGTCGGCTCTGCTTCTGGGTGGGCTCTGCTTCCCTCAGCTCCTGCTTCAGCTTCGGCTTTATCTTCAGCTTCGGCTATAGCTGTCTCTTGGCTTGCCTCTCCTTGCAGCCTCCAACCCCGACCCAGTGATCAAGCACCAGGAGCTCTCCTTTGGGCGTCTCCTTGCCTCCTCCTTTGGTCCCAGGTCTACAATAGGCTGCTAGAGGCCGAGGCACCAGTGGGAAACGTTTTCGCCCTCACTTTGTTCCAAGACTGTGCTCCCCTTCGTGGCTGCCCAGGTGGCGAAGGTGTTGAGACACCCTCCTCCCAGCAGAGCCCCTGGCATCATCTAGCACTGCCTGAATGACCAGAGCCCATTGGTTCTGGAGTCGGCCCCTCCCCCTAGGACCCTGGGAGGCTCACATCCACATAGACTAGGTCGACACCCAACAGGGCATGGCTCTGGAGTTAACCCCTCCCCTTAGCCAGCCCCACCTTGGGCCCCACCTCAGTCATCAATCCACACCCACATAGGTTTTACACCTAATAGGGCTTTGGATCTGGGGCTTAGCACTTAGCAAGATTCAATGAAATAGCTGAATCACTCAAAGCAAACAAAAGCCAAACTCCTCAAGGGCACCTGTTGAACTAAGTACTAAGGAGCCCATTTTGCTTACCAACACAGTATGTAACACAAAATGATTCTTTTATCTCTAATATTTGACGATTATCAGAAAATACTTTTTCCAGGAGTAAGATGATGGAGTATTACAAAGAGCTCAGCAAACGTTGTACAAATGTTTCTTTTGGTTTCAGAGGTAATGGCATTTATGAAGAGAGTGCTAAACACTAACAGGATAAGATCCAGTTCAACTGTTTTCTGCTTTAGCTAAGACTTGGCTCCAGATTGGATTCAAATAAATTGGACTGTCATTTCTTCATTCAGTGACCTTTCAGTCAACAAGGTTTATGGAGCCAATTTCCCCATAAAAAATATCCCTCATTTCCCTGGAGGCTGTCAATTCTCTAAGTTTCTCAATTTTGATGCAAGTACTACAAATACTTGTTTAAGAAAAATATTAGGTTCTAAGAAAACCAGGAGAGAGCCTGGCACCCTGCAGTTTTAGGCTAAGTTTCTATTCTAATAGACTCTGTGCCTATCTTTCTTCTGGCCTTTAAAAGCATGTGGGGCAAGGAAATAGAGTTATTGTTGTGCCCTGTTTACTCAGTTTACCCAGCATCTTGTCCCAGCTCGCCCCACGGTTTGTGCTCCCATCTCCACAGAAATAATCCTGCCCTAGCTTGGGCCACTGCCTGTGCTCCCATCTCCAAGGAAATCAGTTTGTGTTTTTTCCCTTTAAATAACCTGACCCTACCTCTGCTCGAGGCTGTTCAATTTGAGTCTTTACTTCAAACATTGGTGTGCTTGAATAAATCCACATCAAAATTTATATCTGGGTCTCACTGGCTTTTTTTGGCATAACATTTCTGGAGGACCCAGGGAGGTTTAGGGGTGGCCTGTAGCACCCCCAGAGACCCAGGCTAGGAGGGGTCTTGTCCTCCAGTGGCGGGAGTTTGCTCATCCCAACCTCCAGCCAAGTTGGCCTCTGAGACATTTCAGAGCCCAGGAGGCAAGTCAGGATTATGGTGGAAATTCCCTTCTGGTTCTGGGGGTAATTCAGGCTGGATGCAACATGATACACAGATGTCAGGTCCTTGCCTGTTTCTGGTTTCTGGTTTCTGGTTTCTGTCCCAGGCTGTCTCTCTGTTTTGTGTTTGTTTCTTCGTGTCTGTGTGAATGAGTTAGAGTAGCCTGTCAGAAGCAGCAGCAGCAGCAGCTGTGGCAGCAGAGGGGTCAGTAAACTCCCCCTTGCCCCTCCCTATCCCACTGGCATTCCTGAGGAAACAGGTTGGAGCAGCATGAGGGGAAACAGAGCAGGCAATTCAGTTTTGTTTTATGTGTCCATGGTCTGGTAAAAATTTACCGTTGTAAGGAGAAATACCCACAAGTTAAAGTCAAGTTGTGTGTGTGTGGGGGGGGGGATTGATTTATGTTGCAAACAGAGAAAACAGGGTATGCGAAAAAGAAAGTCTGAGAAAAGTTAGACTGAGTTCTCTGCACTAAAAAAAGTTTCGAGATAAGAATGGGTTACTTAAATAAGGAAGGCAGAAAGGGGGAAACTTTTCCCTCAGATAGAAGTGAGGTAGGCTAGACAAGTATTTTAACCCTTTTTCTGCGTACATAAAGGAGAAAAGTTTTTGTGTAATGGGGCCCAACCAGAAAAGAATTGAACTAAACGTGAAAAGTGAAGATGTGTCATTCTTAATTTAACGCTTAAGATAAATTAGAGTCCATTTTACTGCTTGTCACTAAAGTTTATGGGAAAAAGAAAGGACAGACTGTGATAAAGTGGAAAATAACTAAATTAAAATCTTGAGCAAGCAGCTTAGAGTAAAAGCCTTGATAGCCTCAGTTAAAAACCCAATAGATGAAGTTATAGATAGAGATGGAAGGGATCATGTCCACTCACCCTTTGGACTAGATCTGTGAATGGGTTCTATTAAATTTAGTATGAATATTGGTCCAATATGTCACTTTAAACTGACCTGGTTATAACAGACAATTCAAATTTTTTGTAAAGCAATATGGGAATCACATAATTGTAAAAGTATTTGTTTAAGTTAAATTTAGTTGCATCATATGTGACTTTTCTTACATGTGAAGTTTATGTCATAAGATGATGGTGATAAGATGAAGGTGAAAACACATCCAGCCAGATGGGTAATTAATTAATTATGGTTTTAAAAGTTTTAAATACATGACATCTGTTTATGGCATTGTTTTAGCTCTAAAAAATTTGTTACATTGTTTGGCAAACAACTGTTAAGTTCATATGTGTTGTTAGAGAGGCAGTTTCTCTAAGTGTTGTTAGATCGTCAATTGTACTGTTAAAAATAATGAAGGGATTAGGAAACTGTTAAGTTATTTTATATGACCATGTCTTTAAAGAAGTTTAATTTAAGAAATTATAAACTTCCAGGTTTTGTAGCATCAGTTACTGGGATCTCTATTTGTACCATAAGTTGGTAAAGCCTAGAAGTGGAAGTTTTATTGAAAGAGAGAGAACAGTGGGGTCAGAAACTAGCTGACCTCTGAACCTGGCTTTTATAGTCAGTAGGACTAATTTTTAGTAATTGGCTTTTAGGACATTCTTTTAAAAATTAAAATTTGATTGTGAGGTCCTGGTAAAGCTTTAATAAAAGAAAAGATATTTGTCAAAAATGCTATTATTGTCAAGATGTGATACCCAAACTCCTAGAAGATTTTATGGTGGGAAATGGAAAAAAAATTAGTCAAATAATTGGGTAAATTGGTATTCTTGTATAGCCATGTGAAACTCCCCTGAAGCAGTTGGCAACCAGTGCCATCCCTCTCAGGCACTGTCCCCCTTCTTTTTATTTCAGACCCCTCCCCACTGCCACCCCTACTACCTCCTATTCACCCTCAGATGATTCCTTTGAGGCCAAAAAAAGCAGGGGAGGAAGAAGAGTCCAGGTGGTGGGTTTTGGGAGATGACAGGACTTATGTGCCTGAGGCCTTGGGGAGGGATTGGGTGGGAAGACTCCATCAAGCTTGGGGAGCTACTCAGGGACAGAAAATACATCTCTCACCTAGATAACATCCTGACCAGCACAGTCACCAGATGTGCATCCTGCACCAAAGTGAACAGCAAAACAGGCAAAGACAGCCCCCTGGGGGTAAAGCTGCAGGGACCACAACCTGCGGAACATTGGGAAGTAGATTTTACTGAAGTCAAACAACCAGCAGCAGTTTTAAATGTCTCTTGGTTTTTGTTGATACTTTCTCTAATTGGGTGGAAACCTTCCCTTTTAAGAAAGAGAGAGCCCTGGTGGTTGTAAAGAAACTCTTGAATGAATTGATCCCCCATTTCACCTTTCCCCTTAGCATTGGCTCAGATAATGACCTTAGCTTCGTTGCCAAAATTTCTCAGGGTGTGGCCAGAGCTTTAGCGGTGGAATGGAAATCGCATTGTGTCTATAGGGTCCAGAGCTTGGGTCAGGTTGAAGGAGCAAACAGCCCCCTTAAGTTTCTGTCTAAACTTATCCTGGAAACCCAGGAGAACTAGGTCACTCTGCTCCCTCTGGCCTTGCTCCACAGACAATGCACCCCTAATAAACTTGGTTTGAAATTCTTTTGGGGTGGCCCCCTCTTATTAACGCTTCTCTCATTACGTTTCTACAGGGTCTGCAACATACCCAGTCTCAGCTTCCTAAATCTGTCTGGGACGACCTGCCTATTCCAACTTCTGAACACCTGTACCGCTTCCAGCCTGGAGACTCTGTCCTAATCTGTTAACATACAACCTCTCATCTCGAACCTAGGTGGAAGGGCCCTTATACTGTTATCCTGACCGCCCCGTCTGCGATCAAAGTTGACTCCATTGCTGTCTGGCTCCACCACAGCCATGTGAAGGCAGCTGCATTTGCACAATGGAAGGCAGAGCCCCTTGAGGAACCTCAAAGGCTAAGACTGTCCTGACCCTCTTCTTGATCCTCCTGTTACCCCTTGTGCAGTACCTCAAAATCCCCAAGGCCCCAAGCCAAGATCTACTTGGGTAATCACTACAGGGGACGGGCAGTCTTGAATACTTTCCAAAACCCCAAAGACATACCCTCCCTCACTCCTGGAGACTCACCTATCAGGTCTCCTTGTTTGCCCTTTTGTCAGCTGTTCATAAGACACTTAACAGTTCTAATCACATGCTGGGCAAAAATTGTTGGATCTGTGTTAAGCCCCAGCATCCTTACTAGGTGGGGTTGGCACTAAATGCCTCCGTCACCCCTGCCTCCAACACAGAGAACGATGAGTGGGACCAACCACGGCTCACCCTTGGGGATGTGCAGGGAACAGGCCTTTACCTCACGTTATCCAGCACCACTTTATCCAGTTATCAGTATGGCTCCATTTGCAAACAAACTCAGGAGATTCAGGCCTCCAGCTCAGACTACTTCCCAGCCTCTCTAGGAGCCTGGTGGGCTTGTCACAATGGCCTTGCCCAGTGTGTCTCTGCTACTGTGTTCCTCAGACATCAACAACACCTGGAGGGCCCCCTGTGCATCTTGGTGGCCATAATTCCACGGGTCTCCCTCCTCAAGGGTGAGGAAAGCTGGTGCTATTTTTCCCCTGAAGGACAACTGAGTTACCATTAAAGGCAAGCAATACCACTCCTCATCCCCATCTTAGTGGGCCTGGGACTTGTGGGCTCTGCTGCCACTGGGACGGCAGCGCTAGTCAAAGGGGATCTCAACTATAAAGCTTTAAGTGCACAGGTAAACGTTGACCTTTCCCACATAGAGCAGTCCATCTCAGTCCTAGAGAAACAAGTGGACTCTTTGGCAGAGGTAGTCCTCCAGAACCACAGAGACCTTGACCTTCTTTTTCTCAAGCAAGGTGGCTTATGCACAGCCCTCAGAGAGGCTTGTTGCTTCTATGCTAACACCTCTGAGGTGGTGCGGGAAAAGCCTGAGGTCGGTACGCCAAAATATTGCCAATAGAGAAAGGGAGCTGGAAAACTCTAAGAACTGGTATCAGTCCCTGTTCCATACATTCCCTTGGCTCACTACCCTGGTGTCGGCCCTGGCTGGCCGCCTCCTCCTAGTTCTGGTTGTGAGTACCTGCCTCATTAATGGTTTTCCGCAATTTCTTAAGTCCCACACAAACTCTGTTAAGCTGCTGTTGGTTAGGGATCTCCATTACTGGTATGCAAATTCTAGTCCCCCTGATTCTTGTGATGGATCCCCCGAGAATGTGTCAAGGGATTGATACACTTTGAAAAAGAATTGGATAATGTTGTGCCCTACCCTACAGTTTACCCTCCATCTTGCCCCAGCTCACCCCTTGCTCCCATCTCCACGGAAATAATCCTGCCCTAGCTTGCCCCACTGTTTGTATTCCCATCTCCACGGAAATCAGTTTGTGGTTTTTTTTTTTTGCCTTTAAATACCCTGACCCAGCCCTGCTTGGGGCTGTTTGACTTGAGTCTTTACTCTGAACAGTTATGGGTTTGAATAAATCCACATCAAAATTTATATTGAGGTCTTGCTCACATTTTTCGGCATAACATTATGAGTTCCTAAACTATTAGTGGTCACAGAACCAACATCCTCCAAGAAAACCTCATGCCTGGAGTGAGTAAAGTGATGGTAAGATGATGAACTCATGAAAATTTTCCTTCTGTAATTTCTTTTCCCCATTTTCTCCCCCAACCCCAATGTAATCCCTGTTCACTTTCTCTTTGACCATTCCTCACTGTGAGCCTACTCTTCCTACTCCTCAGCCCTTTTATCCAAAATCTTTGACTTTACCTATTGATCAAAATCTGATCACTTTGTGTCTTTATTTTTCTACTTTAAACCCATTCTATAACTTTTTCTTTTTTTTAACTAAATGGAAATCGA
>JAQQSZ010009676.1:0-12711 GCA_028646595.1 Phalanger gymnotis
GCCAGGTGGAAAAAGTGGTACAAAAATTCATTGAGGAGAATTCCCTAAAAAGTAGAATTGGCAAATGGAAAAGGAGGTAAAAAAGCTAACTGCAGAAAACAATTCCTTAAAAATTAAAATTGGGCAAGAGGAAGCTAATGATTCTATGAGACCTCAAGAATCATTTAAATGAAATCAAAAGAATAATTTTAAAAGATGAAGAAATTGTAAAATACCTCATGGGGAAAACAACTGACCTGGAAAATAAATCCAGGAAAGGCACTTTAAGAATTATTTGCTATATTTGAAAGCCTTGATCAAAGAAACAGTCTGAATAGCATCTTTAAAGAAATCATCAAGGAAATTTGCCCCGAGGTCCTAGAAACAGAGGGTAAAATATTCATTGAAATAATACACTGATCACCTCCTGAAAGAGATCCCAAAATGAAAATGACAAAGAATATTGTAGCCAAATTCCACAATTATCAGTTGAAGGAGAAAATACTGCAAGCAATCAGAAAGAAACAATTTAAATATCATGGAACCACAATCAGGATCACATAGAACCTAACTACTTCTACATTTTAATCCTTTAGGATCAGAGGGATTGAAATATGATATTCCATAAGGCAAAGGAGCTTGGATTAAAACCAGGGATCAACTACCCACTGAGCATAATATGTTCCATCTTCAAATACCAGACTCAAGAGAAGCATAAATAGGAAAGAAAAAAAAACCACATTATTCAATAAAGGCCCATTGTTTACATGCCTCCATGGGAAGATGATAGTCGTCTCTTGAGAACTGTATTATTATTATGAAATTTAAAAGGTGTGTACATAGACAGAGGGTGTGGGAAAAATTGACTTTGATGTGATTATAAAAAATAATTCTGAGTAAAAATGAAAGGATTGTACTGGTAGAAGAGGAAAGGATGAGACAGAAAAGGATATATTACATCACATGAAATGGTGCAAAGATCTATTACAGGAGAGGGAAAGAAGGGAGGGAGTGTACCTTACTCTCATTGGATTTGGCTCAAAGAGGGAACAATATACTTATAATATACTTCCTTGGATATAGAAATCTATCTTGCTCTATAGAAAGGATGGACAAAAGGAACAAAGGGAGGAAAGTTGGATAGAAGGGAGGGTGGAATGCAAGGAAGAAGTAGTAGGGGAAAGGGGAAAGAAAAGGGAGAGGGACTGATGGAAGGGAGGGAAGATTAAGGGAGGCAGTGGTCAGAAGCACAACACTAGTGAGGAGTGAAAGAGAAAGAAGAGAGAAAATCATAAATGTGACAATGGGAGGGAATAGGATAGAGAGAAAGGCACAGTTAGAAATCATAACTGGAAATGTGCATGGGATGAACAAGGAAAACTACTCTGAGGTCCTAGAATGAGAGGGTAAAATAGTCATCAGTGAATCCAACTAGCCTGTCCTGAAAGAGATTTCAAATTGAAAACTCCAAGGAATATTGTAGCCAAATTCAAGAATTATCAGGTCAAGAAGAAAATACTGCAAGCAACCAGAAAGAAATAATTCGAATATCATGGAGGTACAGTAAGGATCACACAAGACCTTGTAGCTTATACATTAAAAGATCAGAGGGATTGGAATATGATGTTCCATAAGGCAAAGGAGCTAGTACTACAGCCAAGGATCAACCACCCAGCAAATGTAATCATAATCTTTCAGGCAAAGAGAAGTCATTCAATGAAATAAATTATTTCCAGATTTTCAGGATGGAAAGGCCAGAGCTCAATGGAAAATTTGATCTTCAAATACAAGACTCAAGAGAGACTTAAAAAGGTAATCAGGAAAAAAGGGGGGAAAATCCTTGTCATGTAATAAAGGAAATTGTTTATATCCCTATATGGGAAGCTGATAATTGTTAATCTTGAGGATGATATATTTATTACAACATTTAAAAGGAATATACATAGACAAAGATTGTGTGTATAAATTAGCTGATGTGATGATAAAAAAAACCTAAGTAAGGGGTGCAAAGGATTGTAATAGTGGAAAAGTAAATGAGTAGGTAGAAAAGGGTAAATTACATCACATGAAGAGGCACAAAAAGGATATTATAGTAGAGGGAATGAAGGGAAGGAGATGAGCATCGTTTGAGCTTTACTCTCATTGGATTTGGTTCAAGGAGGGAATAACACACTCTGTTAAGTATTGAAATCAAATTTGCCCTACAGGCAATAGGAGGGGAAAGGGGAAAGAAAAAGAGTGGTGGTTAGAAAGGAGAGAAGAAGTAGTAAGAGAAAAGGGAAAGAAAAGGGAGAGGGGCTGATACAAGGGAGAGAAAATTGAGGAGGTGGTTTTCAAAAGCAAAACTCTTTTGAGGAAGGGAAGGGATAAGGGAGAAATAAAAGCATAAACAGAGGGAAATAGCATGGAGAGAAAGACACAGATAGTTATCATAACTGTGATTGTGAATGCGATGAACTCTCCCATAAAAAGGAGGTGGAGGGCAAAATGAATTAAAAACTATAATCCTACAATATGTTGTTTACGAAAAACACATTTGAAACATAGGGATACACACAAGGAAAGGTAAAATGTTGGAGTAACTGCAGCCGAAGTTAAAAAAAAAAAGCAGAGGTAGCAATACTAATCTCAGACTAAGCAAAAGCAAAAACAGATCTAATGAAAAGAGATACAGCAGGAAAATATCTTGCTAAAAGGCACCATACCCCATGAAGTAATATCATTATTTAACATATATGCACAAAATTGTATAGCATGTAAATTCTTAGAGGAGAAGTTAAGGGAGTTACAGGAAGAAGTAGACAGCAAGACTATACTATTGGGGACCTCAAACTCCCTCTCTGAACTAAATGAATCTAAACTCAAAATAAATAAGAAAGAAAGAGGTAAGTAGAATTTTAGAAAAGTAAATATGATCCATCTCTGGAGAAAATTGAATGGACATAGAAAGGAATATACCTTTTTTCTCAGTGTTATAAGGCACATACACAAAAATTAACCATGTACTAAGGCATAAAAACCTCACAATCCAGTGCAGAATGTCAGAAATTGTCAATGAATCCTTTTCAAATGATGATGCAATAAAAATTACGTGTAATAAAGATAGAATAATATTAACTGCAAACTAAATAATTCTAACCTAAAGAATGAGTGGGTCAAACAACAAATCATAGAAACAATCAATAACTTCATTCTAGAGAGTGGCAATAATGAGACAACATACCAAAACTTATGGGATGCAGTGGAACTGGTTCTTAGGGGAAGTTTTAAATCTCTGAATGTTTACATGAATAAAATAGAGAAAAAGGAAAGCCATGAATTGGCCATGCAACTGAAAAGCTAGAAAAAGAACAAATTGAAAATCCTCAATTAAATACCAAATTAGAAATGCTGAAAACCAAAGGAGAGATTAATAAAATTGAAATCCAGAAAACTATTGAACTAATAAATAAAACTAAGAGCTGGTTTTATGAAAAAGTAAAATTGATAAAATGTTGGTTAATTTGATTAAAAAAGAAGAAAACCAAATTACCTGTATCAAAAGTGAAAAAGGAGAAATCACCTCCAATGAAGAAGAAATTACAACAATAATTAGGAATAATTTTGGCCAATTGTATGTCCATAAATTTGACAATCTTCATGAAATAGATGTATGTTTGCAAAAATGTAACTTGCCCAGATTAACCGAAGAGGAAATAAAATACTATCAACTCCATCTCAGAAAACTAAATTGAACAAGCAGTCAATAAACTCCCTAGGAAAACCTCCCCAGGGTCAGATGGATTTACAAGAGAATTATATCAAACATTTAAAGAACAGTTGATTCCCATAGTTTATAGGCTATTTGTTAAAACTGGTGAAGAAGGAGTCCTACCAAATTCTTCTTACGATACAAATATGGTACTGATACCTAAACCAGGAATAGCCAAAACAGAGAAGGTTATAAACCAATTTCCCTAATGAATATTGATGCAAAAATTTTATATAAAATATTAGCATAAAAATTACAGCAATTTCTCATGAGAATGACACATTTTGATCATGTAGGAGGAATGCCAGGAATGCAGGGTTGGTAAAATGTTAGGAAAAATATCAGAATAATTGATCACGTCAACAATAAAACTAACAGAAACCACATGATTATCTCAGTAGATGCAGAAAACCCATTTCTATTGAAGGCACTGTAGAATGCAGGAATAAATGGAGCCTTCCTTAAAATGATAAGTAGCATCTACCTAAAACCATTGGCAAGCATTATATGTAATGGGTATAAGCTAGATGCATTTTCAATAAGATCAAGGTGAAACAAGGATGTCCATTATCACCACTATAACTCAATATAGTACTAGAAATGTTAGCTGTAGCAATAAGAGAAGAAAAAGAAATTGAAGGAATTAGAATAAGCAAATTAGAAACTAAGTTATCCCTCTTTGCAGATGATATGAGGATATACTTAGAGAACTCTAGACAATGTAGTAAAAAAAACTACTTGAAATAATAAACAACTTTAGCAAAGTTGCAAGATTTAAAATAAACCCACATAAATCACCTGCATTTCTATATATTACTAACAAAGTCCAATAGCAAGAGATAGAAAGAAAAATTCGATTTAAAGTTACTGTAAATATTATGAAATATTTGGGAGTCTACCTGCTAAAACAAACCCAGGGACTACATGGGCACAATTATAAAATACTTTTCACATGAATAAAGTTAGATGTTGATAATTGGGAAACCATCAGTTGCTTGTGGGTAGACCAAGCTAATATAATAAAAATGACAATTCTGCATAAATTAATTTACTTATTCAGTGCCATACCATCAAACTACCAACAACATTTTATAGAGTGAGAAAAAATAATATCAAAATTCATCTGGATTAACAAAAGTTCCAGAATATCAAGGGAATTAATGGAAAGAAATGCTAGGGAAGGTGGGCTATCTGTACCACATCTTAAATTCTATTATAAACTAGCTGTCATCAAAACCACATGGTACTGGCTAAAAAATATAGGGGTAGATCAGTAGAATAGCTTAGGTATGGAAGACACAGTCATCAATGATTATAGCAAACTACTGTTTGATTAAGCCAAAGACCCCAGCTTCTGGGATAAGAATTCACTGTTTGACAAAAACTACTGGGAAAACTGGAAAATGGTATGGCAAAAACTGGGCATAGACCAATGTCTCACGTTGTACACCAGAATAAAGTCCAAATGGGTACAT
Organism: Phalanger gymnotis; assembly: GCA_028646595.1. NCBI lineage: Eukaryota > Metazoa > Chordata > Mammalia > Diprotodontia > Phalangeridae > Phalanger > Phalanger gymnotis. The sequence goes on from JAQQSZ010009676.1 coordinate 5,206, forward strand.
GATCTAGGTATGAAGGCTGATCCTATAAACAAATCAGGGGAGCAAGGAATAATTTATCTGTCAGATTTATGGGAAATGGAGGAATTAATGACCAAACGAGAGATAGAGAACATTATGAAATGCAAATGGATAATTTTGATTACATTAAATTGAAAAGTTTTTGTACAAAAAAGCCAATGCAACCAAGATTAGGAAAGAAGCAGAAAACTGGAAAAAAAAATTACAAATGGTGTCTTGTGTGAAGGTTCATTTCTAAAATATATGGAGAACTAAGTAAAATTTACAAGAATACAAGTCATTCTCCAATTGATAAATGATCAAACAGACAGTTTTCAGATAAAGAAATCACAGCTATCTATACACATATGAAGAAGTGCTTTAAATAACTATCGATTAATGAGATGCAGATTAAAACGACCCTGAGGTACCACATGATAAACATTGTCTAACATGACAAAACAGGAAAATGATATATGTTGGAGAATATGTGGGAAAGTTGAGACACTAATTCATTGTTGGTGGAGCTGTGAGGTGATCCAACCATCTTGGAGAGCAATGTGGAACTATGCATTAAGGGCTATACAAATGTGCATACCCTTTGACCAAGCAATATCATTTCTAGGGCTGTATCTGAAAGAGATCATAAAAATAGGAAAAGGACCAAGATGTACAAAAAATATCTACTTTTTGTGGTGGCCAGGAATTAGAAATTGAGGAGATGCCTGTCAAGTATGGAATGGTTGAATAAGTTGTGGTATATGAATATAATGAAATACTATTATGCTATGAGCAATGATGAGCAGTTGGACTTCAGGAAAACGTGGAAAGACTTACATGAACTGATGGTGATTGAAGTGAGCAGTACCAGGAGAGAACATTGTACACAGTAACAGTCACAGTGTGTGAGGACTGATTTTAATAGACTTAGCCCTTCTCAGCAATGCAAGGACCCAAAACTTTTTCAAAGGACTCACAATATTGAATACCATCCACATCCAGAGAATGGAGTCTGAATGCAGTGTGAAACAGACTCTTTTCTCTTTTGGTTTTTTTTTGCTTTCTTTTCTTTCTCATGTTTTCTCGCATTTGTTATAATTCTTCTATGCAACATAACTAATGTGAAAATGTTTTTAATAGGGAGGGAAAGAAAATTTAAAACTTATAGAAATGAATGTTGAAAACTGAAAACAAAATAAATATTAAAAATAAAGTAAAATTAAATAAAAATTAAAAGAGGTTAACAAAGAGTCTGATATGAATAACTTATAATGGAATCATAGAAAACAAAATTCATTGAAAATTATACTAGTAGTAGAATTAAATTTATTCCTCTCAGATATTAAAAAATCTTCAGACTAGAGAGATGACAGACAGGTAGATAAATGGATGGATAGATAGATAGATAGATAGATAGATAGATAGATAGATAGATAGATAGATAGATTGATTGATAGATTGATAGATAGATAAGGTACTCATTAAGACGATGACTAGAATTTTACAAAAGTTAGATATGACAGACCTCTGCAGAAAATTCGAAAGAAATAGTAGAGTGAACTTTTCTTTTCTAAGCTGCACATAGCACCTTCACAAAAATTAACCACATGCTAAGGCATAACAATCTCACAAAGAAAAGCAGATAAACACAATATTAAATTAATACTTTTGAACTGTAATGAAATGAAATTACACTGATTACAGGGCCTTGGAAGTATAGAAAAAAAAATTAATTGAAAACTAAATAATCTAATCAAAAATAAAGTGAGATAAAGAGTAAGTCATAGAAGCAATGTATATTTACAGTAAAGATAATTAAAATTATATATCTATCTCTATATCTATAACTATATCTATATACATATGATGAAGCCAAAGCAGTACATGGGGAAAATTTATATCTCTAAAATCATATATTAATAAAAGAGAGAAAGAACAAATCACTGAATTAGGCATGGAGCTAAAAAAAAAATTGAACAAAGAACAGTTAAAAGTCCCAAAATAACAAAAACAAATCTTGAAAAAAAAAAAACAAAAGAGAGATTAATAACATTGAAAATTTAAAAATGCATAAAACTAATAAATAAAACTAGGAGCTGGTTTATGAAAAAAACAATAAAATAAATAAATGTTGGTTAATTTGATTAAAAAGAAACCAAATTATGAGTATTGAACATTTAAAGGGTGAATGAGAAACCAATGAATGTTATATCAAAGCAATTATTTGGAACTACTTTGATCAATTATATGACAATAAAACTAACAATCTAAATGTAGCGGAAAACTACTTACAAAAATATAAAGTGTCCAATTTAAAAGAAAAAAAACTTCAGTAATTTTACCTTAGAAATTTTACTTACAAAAATATAAAGTGTCCAATTTAAAAGAAAAACACTTCAGTAATTTTACCTTAGAAAATGAAATTTAACAAGCCATAAGACCTCTTTCTAAAACATAATCCCCAGGATCAGATTATTAACAAGCACATTCTACCAAACAACTTTAGAAATACTACAATAATATATAAATTATTTGAAAATATAGCTAAAGGAGTCTTACAAGTTCCTTCAGTGACACTAATATTCTTTTGATCCCTAAACTAGACTGAGGAAAAACAGAGGAAGAAAGTTATAGACCAATTTCTCTAACACATATTGATTTAAAAATTTAAATAAAATACTACCTATGCCACAAAGATTATACATTATGAATAGTTTGGATTTATACCCAGAATATAAGGCTGGTTCAATACTAGGAAAATTAACCATAATTACTCAAATGAACAATAAACACAAATAAAATTATAAAAATACATAAATTAATTCCAGAAAAGCTTTTGTTTACAACAATAATCATTCCTATTAAAAATCCTAGAAAACATAATAAAAAATGGAGTTTTTTGTAAAAAAATTAGTAGTACTTATTTAAAACCAATAGCAAGCATTATATGTGATGTAGATAAACTAGAAGCATTACGAGTAAGATGAGAGATGAAGCAAAGATGTCTATTAGCACCACTATTATTCAATTATACTAGAAATTTTAGTTATAGAAATAAAACAAGAAAAATAAATTATAGAAATAAGAATAAACAACAAGGAAATATCACTTTATGAAATAAAACTATCATTTTTTACTTACATGATGAATCTGAGTTATTCAACTAAAAGCTAGTACAATTAACTTTAGCAAAGTTGTAGAATATAAAATAAATGTTCACAGATCATCAAAATTTTTATTTATTAACAACCAAGCAGCAGAAAGTAATATAAAAAGAAATTCAATTAAAAAATTTACAGACAGAATAAAATTCTTGGGTGTGTCCTCACCAAGCCACACACAATAAGTATGTGAACAGTTACAAAATACCTTTTCCACAAAGACAAGTCCAAATAGCTAGAGAAATATGAACTTCTTATGGGTAAATTGAGCCAACATAATAAATATGACAGATCCTCCTAACTTGATTTACTCATTCAGTTCCATAATAATCACACCATGAATTAATTATTTAGAAATATAAAAATAATAAAATTCATGTGGAGAAACAAAAGATTAAGACTATCCAGAGACTCAATGAAAAAAGAAAAACAAACCCAAAGGGAATCTAGAAGTACCAGATCTTAAACTACGCTAGAAAGCTGTAATTATTAAAATAATCATTTATTGCATGATAAATAGTGATTGATTAATGCAATATGTAGAAGTAAATGACTAGCATAATCTAGTCTTTGTTAAACTCAATGATTTCATCTTTGTGGTAAAACTTATGATTTGGCCAAAAGTGTATAAAAACTGTAAAGGAACCTGGCAGAAACTAGGCAAAGATGAACATGTCACACTATATACTAAATAAAGGTCAAAATGAGTATCTGATATAGATAGTGATATTAAATGCAAATTAGAGGAGCATAAAACAAAATAACTATCAGATCTATGGAGAAGGGAATAGTTCATGATCAATCAAGAGACTGTAAGGATCTGGAAGTGGAGCCAAGATGGTCTAGAAAAGGCAGGAACTCACCTGAGCTCTAACAAAATCCCCTCCAAACAACCTTAAATAACACTTCAAAACAAATTCTGAAGTCGAAAAAAACATAAAAGGCAGAAGTAAATATTTTCTAGCCCAAGACAAATTGGAACATCTGCAAGAAATGTCTGTAGCACTGAGGTAAAAGTGGATCACAGTTTGGCATAAGCTGTACCATCATAAGCTTCACCCTAGCAGCAGGTCTTAAGGGTGACTGAATCAGCAGAGGCAGCAGCATCTTATGGAGCTCTTAGGCCACAAATCGTAAGAGGGTCAGACAACTGGTCAGAAGGAGATTATCTGGGTCCCTTTACTAAGTGCTGGGTGAAGGACTCTGCTATATTGCCCATATGTGGACCTACATTGCATACTTGGGTTGCAGTCCCAGGATGAGGATGAGTACTACTACAGTAGAACTTGTGGCCATAGAGGAGCAGGGACCCTGATCACAGTCCTGGAGAGTAAAAGAATACTTATGGTTGGTCAAAAACCATATCACAGGCCAGGAGAGTAGTAAAATGACCTCTCCTTAGATCATACCACCTTCAAAGAACTGAAAACTTACAAACTCCCAGAGCTAGTTATGGAAAAAGCTCAGAGAGAGAGACAGAGACAGACAGAGACAGAGACAGAGACAGAGAGAGAGAGAGAGAGAGAGAGAGAGAGAGAGAGAGAGAGAGAGAGAGAAAGAGAGAGATAGAACACCTTCAAAAGCAAAACTGGTCATGTGGAAAAAGATGTATATTAATTCACTGAAGAAAAAATAACAAGTAGAAATGATCAAATAGAAAAGGAGGTTAAAAAATCTCACTGAAGAAAATAATTCCTTAAAATTACAATTGGGCAAATGGATGCTAACGACTCCATGAGACAATAAGAAACAATCAAACATAATCAAAAGAATTTCTTTAAAATAAAAGAAATTGTGAAATATTTCATTGAAAAATAGAACTGACATTGAAAATAGATCCAGGGCATACCATTTAATAATTGTATGACTACAGGAAAATTTTCAAAAAAATCATAGTAAGGATTATTAACTGTATTTCTTTCTATCCTGTTTTTCTCCTGTTTATCATATTCTCTATTTCCTATTCTCTATTTCCTTCCATAATGTTCATTCCCCAAAGTATTTTGCTTCTGATGACCACCTCCTCCAAAAATTTAATTACTAAAGGACCATGGAAAGATAAACTGAATAATCTAATCCTAAATAATGAGTCAGTCAAAGAACAAATCATAGAAAGAATAACTTTATTCAAGAGAATGACAATAATGAAAGAAAATATCAAAACTTATGGGATACAGTAAAAGTAGTTCTTAGGGAAGGTTTTATATCTCTAAAAGCTTACATGAATAAAATACATAAAAAGGAGATCAATGAATTGGGCATGCAACTGAAAAAGCTACAAAAAGAACAAATTGAAAATCCCCAATTAAATAACAAATGAGAAATATTGAAAATCAAAGGGGAGATAAAATAAAATTGAAATCAAGGAAACTATTGAACTAATAAATAAAACTAAAAGCTGGTTTTATGAAAAAATAAAATTGATAAACATTTGGTCATTTGATTTAAAAAAAGAAGAAATCCAAATTGTCAATATCAAAAATGAAAAGGATGAATTTACCTCCAATGAAGTGGAAACTAAGACAATAATTAGGAATTATTTTGCCCAATTTTATGCCCATAAATTTGACAACTTTAGGGAAACAGATTGAATTTTGCAAGAATATAAGTTGCCCAGGTCCACAGAGGAAAGTAAAATACCTAAATAACCCTGTCTCACAAAAGAAAATTGAGCAAGCCATCAATGAACTCTCTAAGAAAAAATCTCCAGAGCCAGATAGTTTCACACGTGAATTCTATCCAACATTTAAAGAACAATTAATTCCCATAATTTATAGACTAATTGGGAAAATAGGTGCAGAAGGAGTCCAACCAAATTCTTTTTTCTGACACAAGTATGGTACTAATACCTAAACCAGGAAGAGACAAAACAGAGAAAGAAAATTATAGACCATTTTCCCCAATGAATACTGACACAAAAATTTTAAATAAAATATTAGCAAAAAGATTACAGTAACTTATCATGAGAATAATACACTATGACCATGTAGGACTTATTCCAAGAATGCGAGTCTGGTTCAATATTAAGAAAGTTATCACCGTAATTCATCATATCAACAAGAAAACTATCAGAAACCATATGATCATCTCCATAGATGCAGACAAAGCCTAAGATAAAATACAACAATGGTTCCTATTAAAAACACTAGAAAGCATAGGAATAAACAGAGTCTCCCTTAAAATTGTAAATAGGGTTTACCTAAAGCCATCAGCAAGGATCGTATGTAATGGGGATAAGCTAGATGTACTCCCAGTAAAATCAGAGGTGAAACAAGGATGTCCATTATCACCCCTATTATTCAATTTGGTACTAGAAATGTTAGCTTTAGCAATAAGAGAAGAAAAAGAAATTGAAGGAATTAGAATAGGCAAAGAAAAAACTAAAGTATCACTATTTGCAGATGATATGATGATTTACTGAGAGAATTCTAGAGAATCATATAAAAACTATTTGAAATAATAAACAGCTTTAGCAAAGTTGCAGGATATAAAATAAACCCACATAAATCGTCTACATTTGTATATATTACTAACAAATCTCAACAGCAAGAGATAGAAAGAGAAATTCCATTACTGTAGAAACTGTAAAATATTTGGGAGTCAATTTGCCAAGAGAAACTGAAGGCCAATATGAACATAATTACGACACACTTCTCACACAAATTAAGTCAGATCTAAATAAATGGGAAAACATCAGTTGCTTGTGGTTAGGCCAAGCTAATATAATACACATGGCAATTTTACCGAAATCAATTTACTTATTCAGCGCTATACCAATCGAATTACCAAAAAATATTTTACAGAGCTGGATAAAATAATAACAAAATTCACCTGGAAGAACACAATGTCCAAAATATCAAGGGAATTAATGCAAAGAAATACTAGGGAAGATGGCCTAGTCATGCCAGATATTAAACTGTACTACAAAGCAGCAGTCATCAAAACTACTTGGTACTGGCTAAGAAACAGAGTGGTGGATCAGTGGAATAGGTTAGGTACACAAGAAGCAGTAGCCAACCCCTATAGCAATTTACTGTTTGATAAACCCAAAGAATCCAGTAGAATTCAGTATTCCCAAAAACTGCTGGGAAAATTGTAAAATGGTATGGCAGAAACTGTGCATAGACCAATATCTTACTCTGTATACCTAAATAAAATCAAAATGGGTTCATGATTTAGGAATAAAGACTGATACCATAAGCAATATGGGAGAGCAAGGAATAGTTTACTTATCAGATTTATGGGAAAGAAAAGAATTCATGACAGAAGAAGAAATAGAGAACATTACAAAATGCAAAATGGATAATTTTGATTATGTTAAATTGAAATACTTTTATATAAAAAAGAC
>JAQQSZ010009677.1:0-12711 GCA_028646595.1 Phalanger gymnotis
TTTCTTGTTCTTTTTCTTGATTACTTTTTCATGCTTCTCTTGATTCTTGTGTTTGAAAGTCAAATTTTCTATTCAGCTCTGGTCTTTTCACTGAGAAAGCTTGAAAGCCCTCTATTTTATTGAAAATCCATATTTTGCCTAGTCTAGCTCCAGTCTTGATGCACTGGGTCATCTCCAGTTGTCCTGAAGAATATCTGGCCACTGGACCCAGATGGCTCCGGAGGAGAAAGTGAGGCTGAGGACTTCCCTTACTCAAATCCAATTCACTTGCATGGCATGGCATCATCTTCTGATGTCATGGTCCTCTTCAGGAATGAAGGACAAACCACAACCACAAAATTTGATGAAGCGTTTGAACTGGATGCCCTTTGGCCACCTTACACACTTTATATCCAAAACAGAACTCATTATCTTTTCTTCATCACTCTTCTGAATTCCTTGTTTCTCTCAGTCTCCCAGATTTGCATAGTTAGTGCCATCCTTGACCTTTTATTCTCACCCCACATCTGTAATTAGTTGTTCAATCTTGTCATTTCTTCCTCCACATCTCTTACATATACCCTTCTCTTCACTCACACAACCCCACCTTGGTACAGATATTCATCACCTCTTGCCTGGTCTGTCATGGTAGCTATCTCGATGGTCTTCTGACCTCAAATCTCTCATCACTGCAGTTATTCTTCCTTTCAGCTGCCAGAGTGATTTTCCTGAAGTACAGGTCTGACCATGTAATCCTCCTCCTCTGCTCAGTAAAGCCCAGTGGCTCCCTGTCTCTTGGATCAAATATAAAATTGTTTGTTTGACTTTTACAACCTGGATCTTTCCTACCTTTCCATTAGTCTCACCACAAATTCTAAGATCCAGCCATATGGACTTACTTGATATTTCTCATCTACAATGCTCCATTGTTTCTAATACTTTTCACAGGCTACTCCCCAATACCTGGAATACAATTCCCTCCTCAGCTCCACTTCTGGGGATCTCCAAGGCTATTTCTCCCCTATCCTTGCAGCATCTGTCCTGGCTCACAGTTAGCATTTAATAAATGCTTGTTGGGTTGATTAATTGTGACCCTAAGTTCATAGTCCTTTACACCCTGCCCAGCTGCCAATCCAGTACTCCAAGTAGAATTTACCAAAACACGTTCCTCTGTTATAGAGCATTCACTGCACCATTTTTCAAAAAGTGAGCACAATTTTCAAATTTTTGATCCTTTAATTTTCCCTCTTAAAGTTGCATTAAGCAGAGAGATGAACAGAAAAATAAGAACTGTAAATAAAATTGGGAGTTTTGGCCTGATAAGTCCTTTACTATGTTTCTGAAATGTTTGCATCCTGGGATAATTCAACATTCTACCAACATTTGTTAAATCCAGTATGTGTGCGATGTATTTTGCTAGATGCCATGTATCCAAAGATAGAAATTAAACAAGTCCTTGCCTTACTGGTTTTTTTTTAATCCTACTCTAACTTGAAAATGTGAAAATGTTGTTTATTCAGGGACTCTGCTGATGGTTGACAGTGAAGAAGAATACTTCCCAGAGGAAATAAGCAAACTGAGGAGAGATGTTGACAACGGTCTTTCACTTATAGTGTTCAGTGACTGGTACAACACGTCAGTGATGAGAAAAGTCAAGTTTTATGATGAAAATACAAGGTACTGCTGTAAGGTGGCACTTGGAAAGCAAGCTTGACCCTTGGTATTCATTTCAACCTGAGAGCAGTTTATTAATCACAGGGAAGCAATTGTTCATGCCGTTGGTAGCCTCTTTGAGCTGTAAGGGAAATATTTAGGGACTCTCTGTTAGCAAGGGAAGTTAAAAGTGTGCCTTCCTTTATGTAGTCTTTAACATTGCGTGTCAAGTTAATTTTTGTGAAGTATGTCTTTAAAAACATGTACCAGTAAGGCAAGATTCACGATATCGATAGTGACCCTGAATATGCCTGTATAGTTCGGAATCGCAAAATATAAGAGACTGTATGTAGAAGACAGAAGAAGTAAAACATTTATTCAGACTCCAGAGGATCAAGTCCCAAAACCAATAATTCCAGCTTGACATAGCAACAATTGTATCCCAAAACCAGTAAGTCCACTTCAATGTAACAGCAAAGAAATTAAAACACAATATTGCAGCAGGGAGCCAAGCCATCCTGTAACCTTCCCCTCTGCTAGGGCCGTCCTGTAAACACTCACTCAGAAATCCTAACTGTCTGCTTGCCCTCGTCCTTCCTTCCACAGTTCTGAGAGCTTGCAGTTCTCAGAGCCCTTGTAGTTCTCTCTCTCCCTCTCTTCTGGTTCTCCATCTCTGTGTCTCTGCAATCCTCTCAGCCCTTTCACTTCTGTCTCAGCTTAATGGCTACCCTCAGAACATATATATACCCTACTTAGGACCTGAGGGCCTCACATCTAATCAGCAAAAGGGTGTGGGCCTGCCTACAAACAAACTTCCCCTAACCAAGTTTCCCTTAACTAGCTCCATCTGGGGCCTGTTAAATGGGCAAGGAAGATCTTTAATCACATTAACACCACAAAACAGTACTCAGAGATGCTTTGTCATCATTTCTGATTGGTCATTTGGTGACCCCTGACACTTCTAGATTTGTCTGTTCCTGTCTTCTCTCTGTCAGTTAATGATCTGTAAAACTTTAATATGCTTGAGGAGTACTTTTAAAGAGTTTCTGTGGCGCATTCATTTGTAGTTACATACTTTCTGTAATATGAATAATTTTCTCCTCATTTACCTATCTTCTGATTCTGGATTTTTACATTCTGTATTTTTTTAATGGGTCAGGCACATGACCGCTACATCTTTCTGTGTAATAAGTTTCCATTTTCCTTTCTAGACTAAGTAAACAGAGAATTAAAAATGTCCAATGGAAGCTGTACTTTCATGCACTCAACATTCCTTTATGCCTGCACTAAAGGTCTATGTGATAGCAACTGACTTTGGTTGAATTCTTGTTTTTTGGTTGATTCTGTGTGTTTTGAATTTGGAACTGGAGGAAGTGATTTCTGTCAATGAAACGATTGAATGCGGGTGATAATATTTTGAGTTCAGTGTGTAACAAAAGATTTTGCCTTCTTCCCTTTATAGACAGTGGTGGATGCCAGATACTGGAGGAGCTAATATTCCAGCTCTAAATGAACTTCTGTCTGTCTGGGCTATGGGGTTCAGTGATGGCCTGTACGAAGGGGATTTTACCTTGGCCAACCATGACAGTAAGGCTTTTGTTTTGTTTTAGAATGGGGCATGTTATTTCATAAAGAGTGAGAATTAAAGAAATGTATCAGTGATCTGATGATTTTCAGATATAAATATGATGCCTTAGTACAGTAAAGTCTATGGAAGGGGCATTGAAAAATTTCAAAGTAAATGTTATGTAGGATATACTGGTTATAAGTGTGTGTATATCAACAAACAACTCTCTTTTGCCCTCCCTTAAATTTTTGCTATGAAATGACAAGATATTTGGAGATAACTCTTAAATAACTTGAAATGTGCTAGAGTCACAAACCTCTTTTCATGTTAGTTGCTCTTAAAATTATAAATCTTAAGTTTCTAATATTTGTGAAAATTTTTAGTGTTCAGAACTTTAAAAAATACCTCCAGAGTATTTTACTTTATCTTTTTTTTTATTGGTTTCCTCTTAGCCTGTTGTGGAAAAAACATTGAATTTGGAATCAGAGGACCTAAGTTCAAATTCTGGCTCTTCTTACTATTATACGACTTCAGAGGAGTCATTTCATCTCTGAGTCTCAGCTTCTTCATCTGCCAATTGAATTAGGTTGAATTAGATGACCTGTAAGGTTCTTCCCATCTGTGAATCCTAAATTGCATGATTTCATTAGTGTGGGCACATCCTCTGCATTCAGAGATCCTAACCCTCCCGTATCTAAGCAGGTCCATAAATCGCTGTGACCAAATATGTTTTTCACTTTGTGGCCAATAGCCTTGGAATAAATGTTCCCTACCTTAACTGGAGCAGTTCTTTTGATAGGTCTTTACCAGGCCCATTCTTAAAGCCTTCAAGCTTGATAAGCCCCACAAGAGCTTGCCACCTCCTAGCATGGCCTTCAAGAGCCTACAATGAAGGAGGCATCACAGTTGGAAAAGCTTATGCTATCCTAGGCTTCTTTTTTAAAATTAAAACTTAAATACATAAAAAAGAAAAGAAAAAGAAACTTATTATAAACTTTAAAATAAGAAAAGAAAAAAATGTCACATGCCAGGCAGAACATAAGAGAGGATTCAAAATATGTAGAATATAAATTTCCATTTCAAGAAAGCCTATGTATTAAATACTGTGTGTTGTGTTGAAAGCTGTATCCTAGGCTTCCCCAAACAAGGGAGGTAATATTCTGTCCTCAGGCCCCATCTGCTGTGCAGTGTTGGATTGGAGACCCCACTATTGAGAAAAGACCTGTAACAAAGCCGAGGCCTATTTAGAAGAGGATGACTAAGAGAGAGGCCTGGAGAGCAGGCCTTGGGAGGATTTCTTTGTTAGGTCTGGAGAAGAAGAGACTTAGGGGCACATGGTTGCTGCCTCTAAGTATTTGAAAGGCCATCTCACAGAAGAGGAATTAGCTCTTCTCTTCTTGGTCCCAGAGATTATTAGGAGCAATAAAAAGGTAGAACCTGAAGAGGTGGCCATTTAGGCTTGGTATCATCATTAGAGCCTTCTCATAGTGGGGTGAATGGGCTGCCCTAAGCATGAGTCCATCCCCCTCAAAAAGAGGTGCTGTGAACAGCTGCAAGGGAGGTGGTAGAAGACTTTCTTTCTGAGGTGTGGATTAGACGATTTGGCTTTCAACATCAGGGCAAGTCAGTAAGCGTTTATTAAGTGCATATGGTGTGCCAGGCACTGGGCTAAGTGCCAAGGAAACAAAGGCAAAAGCAGCCACTGCCCTCAAGGAGATGACAGTCTCATGGGGGAAACACCATGTAAACTACTCTGCACAAACAGGGTAGATAGAGGTAGTGTCGGAAGGAAAGCATTAACTTCTTGAAGAAGATGGGATTTTGGTTCTCATCCCTCCATACTTCTTCACCTGGTGATCTCATTGGTGCCTATGGATTTAATTATCGTCTGTGTGCTGTTGATTCTCAAATCTGCCTTTCCTTTTCTCACCTCTCTGCCAGCCTCAAATCTCACATTTCCAACTGCCTTTCAGACATCTTGAACTAGATATCCAAGGCTGAATTCGTCTTTCCTCCTAAACCTTCCCCCCTTCCTGACTTCCCTGTTACTGTTGAGTGCAACACCATCCTCCCAAGGCCCCCAGGCTTTCAATTTCAGCGTCACCATCATGTCTTCATGATCTTTCATATCCCCTTCCCCTGCCTCCCCCCATCCGATCCATTGCCAAGTCCTGTTTTGTGATTGTACCTTTGCAATAAACTACCTAATTTCTTCTGATACACTCCCGCTCTGGTGTAGACCCTCATCACCTCACCCTTGGAGTATTGCAGTAGCCGCTGATGGGTTACCCTGCCTCAAGTCTCTTTCCACTCCAGTCCATCTTCCATTCAGCCAGCAAAGTGATTTTCCTAAAGCACAAGTCTGATCATGTCGCCCACCTACCCAGTAAACTCCAGTGTCTTCCTGTCACTTCTAGGACCAAATACAAAATCCTCTGGCGTTCAAAGCTCTTCATAACCTGGCCTCCTTCTACCTTTCCAGTCTTCTTATACCTTACTCCCTACCATGTTCTCTCTGATCCAGTGACACTGGCCTCCTGACTGTTCCACGACCAAGACGCTCCATCTCTTGGTGCTTCCAGGCATTTTACCTAGCTGTCCTTTTCTCCCTCCTCATCTCCACCTACTGGCTTGAAGTTCTACCTAAAATGCCATCTTCTACAGAGAGACTTTCCCAACTCTTCTTAATGCTAGTGCCTTCTCTCTTTTATTATCCCCTACTTATTCTATATTCTGCATATAGCTTACTTGTACACATTGGTTTATTGTTTCCTCTGTTCCATTGTGATCTCCACTTAGTACAGTGCTTAATAGATGTTTATTGACTGTGACTTACTTGAAGGAAGCCCTTCAGGCAGATAGGCCATGAGGTAGAGGTAGAGAGGAAGGAGATAGAGAGGAAGAAGCCAGAGAAAATTCTTGGCGTTGAAAGTTATTTTCCCCAAGATGCAAGTAAAAGGCCAGAGTCACTGCATTGTACCGGTTCTTGGAGAGAAATAAGGTATAAGAATACTGGAAAGGTAGGAAGGAGCCAGTTATAAAGGGCTTTATAAGCCACACGGGATTGTTATATTGGATCCTGGAGGCAACTGGAATTTATTGAAAGTAATGTTAGGGGAGGCTGGAAGGGGAAAGAGTGGCATGGCCAGATCTATGCTTTTGGAAGATCACTTGGATTCCTGAGGGGAGTGTGGACCAGAGTCGGGAGAGCTTTGGGGCAGAGAGAGCTGTCAAAAGGCGGTGGCCTCATTCCAGATGTGAGGTGGTGAAGACTTGTACCAGCTTGGGTGGCGGTATCAAAGGAGAGAAGGACCTGTACGTGAGAGGTTTTTTTAAGGTAGACTGGATATGGGGCAGTGAGAGAGAGGTAGGAGTAGAGGATGATGCCCAGTTTTTAAGTCTGGGTGACTGGGACTGTGGTGATATTATCCACAACAAGAATAGGAACAATGAGAAGAGGGGAGGGTCTGGGGAAGGATGATGAATTCCATTTTGGCCAAGTTGAGTTTCAAATGTCTATGAGAAATCCCACTGTCCAGTAGGCAGTGAGAGGTGCGAACCTGGAGCTCAGGAGATAGATGTGACTTGACATGTAGATCTGAGAGTCATCTGCATAGAGATGAGCACTGAATCCACGAGAGCCGACGAGACCAAGTGAAACAGTAGAGAGGGTGGAGAGAAGAGGACCTGGGGTAGAGCTCTGGAGGACATCGGCAGTTACTAGGGCGGACCTAGATGAAGATGAAGCAAAGGAGATTGAAAAGACTTCCCTTCTAGCTCTTAAATTTGGTGACTACAAAGTAATTCACATTTCTGACTCGTAAAATATATTAATAGATAAATTGAGGGGAGTTTGCATGTAAATTCTGAGAATTAAATGAAGTAATCACTATATATTTTTTTAAGGATTTGAAAAGGTAAGATTTCCCAAAAAGTGGAAAAACTACAACATAGAATAATATACAATTTTAAATATGCAAAGGTTTTACTTTTTCATGTTTTATATTAGTTGTGGAAATGATGACATCTATCACATTGATTTTGGTTTCCTCACCTTTTTGGTCCTTCTAATTGGATTAATTATTGGTAAAAAAAAAATTCTCATTTATGGTGTTTTCTTTTAAATGTCTTAAACAATTGTTTTTCAGTGTATTATGCATCAGGGTGCAGTATTGCTAAGTTCCCAGAAGATGGCATTGTGATCACGCAGACTTTCAAGGACCAAGGTAGAGAATGCTGTTCATCGGATTTCTTAGATATTCATTTATTCATTCTTTCATCCATTCACCAAGTATTTTTAAGCTCCTACAATGAGTATAAGTGAGGGGCAGGGTCCTGAGCTACATGCCGCAAGGAGTGTGTGGTCCCTCCCTTCCTGCTGAATATATGTTGAGAATAAGCTGATGCATCTGAAGCATTGATTGCCTCAGATGTAAAATCATTGCCAGGCTGCGGAATCAGTACAATGAGGAGCTAAGGGAGAAAGCGTGGTTCAACAGAAAGAGGTTTGGGATGGGGATTTGGACCCAGGTTTGAGTCCTGCTTTTACCTGTGTGATTGTAGACAAATTGCATAATTTCTCTGGGCTTTGGTTTCCTCATGTAAAATGAGGGGCTTCGACTAGATGACCGAGCCTGGGGTTTTTTCATGCTCCAAATGGACCTTGTGATGGGGAGTAGTTTATTCAGCTCTTTTGGCAAGGATCAGACTGTCTCTGCTAGAATGGGAAAGCATTTATTAAGTGCTTATTGTGTGCCTACAACTTTGCTTAACATTAGTGATACAAGTGAAAACAGGATCATCTCTGCTACTCCAGGGGCTCACGTTCTAATGAAAGGAGATGCCAGAAATAGCAGGGGTCAGCTCCCGTCTGTGGGAAGGCTGACTGATCCATTTGGGGGCAGAGTAGATGAAAAGGCCCAGCCACAGACGCCTTAGGGCTTTTAGAGGGAGGACAAATGGTAAGGTCCAGAGTCCCATTGTCTGGCCACCCTGACGCAGGCCCTCAGCACCCCACGCCTGGACTGTTGTAAGAGCCTGCTAGTAGTCGGCCCACTTTAAGTCTCTCGACCCCACTGCACTCTGTCCTCCATCCTCCATCCTGTCCCTAACATGGTGTTCCTAAACCACAGATCAGTGACCACGTCACCCCTCCACTCAGTGCCCCATTGGTCTCCTGTTGCCTCCAGGATCAGATACAGAATGTTCTGGTTGGCATTCAAAGTCCTTTATAGCTTATCCCCCTCCTACCTTTCCAGTCTTTTTACACCTCACTCCCCCAATACATGTTCTTCAATCATGTGACGCTGGTCTCCTGGCTATTGAATGAGACACTGCGTCTCTCAGTTCTGGGCATTTTCTCTCGCCATCTCTCATGCCTGGAATGTTCTCTCTTCTCACCCCGATTACTGACCTTTGTGGCTTTCTTTAAGTGCCAGCTAAAATCCCACCTTCTACAAGAAGCCTTCCCCAACCTCTTTTAATTCTAGTGCTTTCCCTCTGTTAATTATTTTCTATTTATTATGTATATAGCTTACTTTGTTCATAGTTGTTTCCATGTTATCTTTTATCCCCAGTGATTAGCAAAGTGTCTGGCACATAGTAGGCCCTTAACAAATGTTTATTGATGGACTGACTGATCACCAGTCTTTGGGCGCTGAATAGGAGCTAGGTCTCTTGAGTCAGAAATGGAACTGATGTTGAAATCAGGACTGACAGTAGCACAGTGTGCCAGTTATATTTTCCTAATTTTGTCATTTTTTACTGTTATTCCTTTCAAGTACAATAAGCTATCTTAGCCTTTTTGTGTCTTTCTGAGCTCATATGTGAAAGGGACTAAAATGTTGCATTTTCTCATACAGGTGTTTACCTAAATTGCTAGTATTGTACGCCGTCAATGATAGTCACTTTTCAAGACACAAAAACAATAGCTTCTGCCTCCACAAAAAATCAGCAAGCATTTATTGAGTGCCTGCTGTGTTCAAGGCACAATTGAGGCCCCAAAGACAAAAATGAAATGCTCCTGCACTCAGATTCTATTGGAGGAGCAATGTCTGCAAACAAGGTTATATATAAAGTAAAATTTCTGGTAGGAGGAGATGTAGCTTGCCTAGAGTTTTGAAGGAAAGAAGGGATTCTAAGAAGGGGAGGTGAAGTAACGACACATTCCGGGAACGAGGCACATATAGGAATGGGAGATGGCACATCCCATGTGATCCGGCATCGTGGACTCAGCGAGCAAGGGGCAGGCTGGGAAGGGAGGAAGGCCTTTAAATGCCAAAGAATTCTAGATTTGATCCTACTGGTAATGAGGTACTGATGAAAGTGATGTGGTCAGACTTGGGGTTTAGGAGAATGGCATCGGTGGCATGTGGAACATGAGGAGACCACGGCAAAGGCTCTTGCTGTGGCTTCAATGAGGGTGCGGCTTGTGAGGGGAAAGAAGGGGGTGTGTGTGAGAGGTGTGGTGGCGTGGAAACCATGTGGTTGGGCAGCTGAGGGGATGGCAGGTCCTGAGGTGGGCATGGTCTTCTAGGGCAGGATCTCATCACTAACTAGCCCCATTTGAGCTGAGTGACCACTAGGAGAGGTTTTTAGAAATGTAGAAAACAGGATGTGTGGAGCACCAACACAGAGGATTAGTCATCACGGGCCCAGGCCCCTTAGCAGCCGTGGGATTTGGAAGATGAGTCCCTGTATTTCTGAGCATTAGCTTCCCTGTTGCTAAAATGTGAACATTTGCTCCTTCACTTGCTCCTGTTAGATTGCTGTGAGATGGATAGCACACGCTAGGCCACCAGCTCTAGGGTGGCAGTGGCCTCAGTTCATTTGAATGTCCCTTAGCCTTGGGCACAGCAGCCAGTCAGGGAAGGGAACTGAACCAAAAAGACTGGTGTCCTGTGAAGGTGCTGTCCAGATTTATGGTGGGTGGTGTTATTTTTAAAATCAGTTTATAATTTAAAATCATCTAAACTGTTACCAATAAATAAACCTGTCGTCGGCACACAAAATGACACTGTGTGCCCAGAGGATGGAACAATTTGGGTCTTTTTAACCAGCAGAGAAAGGTGAGTCCTGAGATTAGAAACCAAATCTCAACCATCAAATTAAGGGAAAATAGAAGTTAGTATACACTTGAAGTATTTGCTATCAAAGCAATTAACTTTCTTGCTAAAATTCAGTTCAGCACTTCCGCTAGGGTATCAGATTTCTGTGTGACATTCCCAATATGAAGGAGCTCCCAAGTGACAAGTAGCAGTTACAAAGTAACTCATTTCCTTACAAAAATACTTGGGTGTGTAATGTCCTCACTTGTGTTTTAGATCTGCTAAACTACTGTTTTTTCCTTGTTGCCCCAGGTCTAGAGGTTTTAAAGCAGGAGACAGCAGTTGTTGAAAATGTCCCTATTTTGGGACTTTATCAGATCCCTTCAGAAGGTGGAGGTCGCATAGTTCTGTATGGAGACTCTAATTGCTTGGATGACAGTCATCGCCAAAAAGGTGAGAACTGTTTTGTTGCTCCTGAAAAGACAGTGGGATTTAGTGACTTCAGTCACATACTTGCACAGCCAGATGTTAAGTCCTGGCATCCAGATTGCAAACAGGTGGGACCTAGGCCCCCAGAGAGAGCCCCAGGTACCTTCCCTTGGCTCCTCACAGGCTGCCTCAGACCTCTGTGTCTCCACATCACCTCAGACGGGCCCGTAGGGAAGAGTGGAGTTGTGGTAGCATCACCTGCAGATGCCCTGGCCCCCCTCTTCCAGAATGTCCAGAGAGGCTGTCATTGGGAGGTATGTGAGTCTGGGAGCAAATTTGTCTTCCCTGTCACTCTGTAGGCATGCTCTCTTCTGTCCTCACTGTATCCTGGGGAGGAGAGACCATAGCCTCTGTGCTCTGCATCCCTAGCATCTCGTGGGCAGAGCACTGGGCAGGCGGCTCTCTTGAAGTGGGAGTCAGGAAGTGTGGGTTCAAGATGCTTCTGGGACGCTTACTGACTTTGAGGCAGATAATTAACTTCTCTGAGTTTTAGTGTCTTCCTCTGTAAAAAGGGGTGGTCATATTTGCCCTGCTGACCCCACTGCACAGGGCTGGGAGAAAATCGCTCTCTACGCTACTGTATAAATATTAAAATCCAGGTCTTTTGACTCATTCTCGGTCACTGGAAAAGAGAGATTTACAATGTGCTCACTTTCACCCCTGTCCAAAAAGAGTTTTTTGAGTACAGAAGCCACGTATTAAGGTATAAATTCTGAACGTTAAACTAGAAAACATCCAAAGGAAAAACTTCATTTTTGCTTTGTATTATGAAGCATAAATAAAAGCTCTATTTCACCCTGGTATGCCAGCAATCTTAACATGCTTGAATTTCTGACATGAATAGGAATCCCTAGAAAGAGAATGGGCTGTTTTAAAAATCAGAAGTGGGAGTTAAAGCAACACTTGGATTAAAAGATTAATTTCTTATTTCTACAGAGTTTTTCTTCAGAAGTTGAGATCCCCTGAAAGTCTTTTTAAAAATTTTCAGATGCCTGAGAAGCTTGTACTTAACTGAAATTTCCAGTGTCAGCTTTTACAAGCTCATTGTGGGCCCTCTTGGATCCTGTGACCGCATGATCCCAAGTGTTCTTTAAGAAGAGAAAGGATGTGGTGGTTCATTTCCTTGTGACCTTGAAGTCAAAGCCAGTCTAGCATTAACAATACTGGGAATGGGTGGAAGTAATAATTGTGGGCACAATGACAGCATAGCTTCTTCACTTTCCTGATGAAGAAATTAAACTCTCTGATTAAAACGAGGAAGGGTTTTTAAAGGTCCTCTTCTGTCATAAAACTTTAGACTAGGGGGGCGGAGCCAAGATGGCGGCTGGAAAGCAGGGACTGGCCTGAGCTCCCCACCAAGTCCCTCCAAAAACCTATAAAAAATGGCTCTCAACCAATTCTAGAACTGCAGAACCCACAGGGTACCAGAGGGAAGCAGGGCTCTAGCCCAGGACAGCCTGCATAGTCTTTGGGTAAGGTCTATCCCGCACGGAGCTGAGAGCGGAGCTGAGCAGAGCAGAGCCCAGCATGGGCGGCGCAGACCAACCAGACCAAGATCTTGGTGGAGCATGCCCTAGCACCCTGAATCAGTGAGCTGATGCAGTTACCAGACTTCTCAACCCACAAATACTAAAGACAACAGAGTAGGTTAGTGGGAAAAGCTGCTGGGGACTGGGATAGAGTTTGTGCTTCGGCCATCACCCCAGGGGCAGTGGAGGTGGGGCAGCTACACAACTACAGCTGCAGTTGCTTCTGGCCCCAGGCCCACCTGGTGGGAGGAATTAAGTGGCAGATCAGAGCAGGAGTGAAGAGCCTGCTGAAGATCTAACTCCAGTCCAGGTTGGGGGTTCTTGGGGAAGGAGGAGTGCTGGTGTGGCAGAACTGGTACATCCCCCCAGGCTTGGAACATAGAACTCTTTACAAGCAGTCATACCCCGCTGAAAAACTCAAGGGTCAAGTGAGTTGGCTGGGAACATG
>JAQQSZ010009678.1:0-12711 GCA_028646595.1 Phalanger gymnotis
GGCTGGAACCCTGCTTCCCTCTGCCACTTTGTGGGTTCTGCAGCTCTAGAATTGGTTCAGAGACATTTTTTTATAGGTTTTTGGAGGGACTTGGTGGGGAGCTCACACCAGTCACTGCTTCCCAGCTGTCATCTTGGCTCCGCCCCCTAGGAGATTATTTCTTGCTCCAGGTTGTTGACAGACTTTTGAGAAGAAGGAATCATTCTTCCTTCACCCAAGTGAAGTAGCTTCAACACTCTTTTCCTTATCCAAGAGGCTCCTTGCTGTTGCCTGCTTTACTTCCCAGAGATTGGATGGTTTCTTTTGTGGCTATTTCCTTTGGCCCTTTGGTTTTCTTTGAGTCATTTCTTTGGAAAATCCCTTACGATGGAACATTTTTTGGACGAGAATGCTCTCTTTGGAGACTAGAGGGGATGGCCTTCTGTTCTTTAAAGCTCTCTCCCCTTAGATTCCTGTTAGCATAAGGGCTGATCTTTGAGGTCCTGGAGGGGTCAGGGTAGAGCTTACAGTTCTCCATTTGACTGATTTGCTGACTTGTAATACAGCCACCATCCTAGCCCATCCCAGTGTGGTAGGGAATAGAATATGAGAGGATCCTGGAGAGATTTGTCAGACTTAAAGGCAGTACTTGCAGCTACCTATGTGCCTGATCTGCCCTATGTAAATTGTACAAGGGTATAATGGAGTTAATTTTCCTGGTCCCAGAGATTGTACACCCATGGGCACTCAGAAGCTTCAGATAGGTAGCATTGGCTGGGATTCCTTCCCTTCATACTTTCTGGGAAGCATCAACAGATTGATTCTCAGAATCACAAATGCATATTCTTTTCCTACTGCCATTCTTGTCCTATTTCTTGATTTCCTTTTCTCTCCTTCCTATCAAAAACAAGAACACAAGACATCTTAAGAAAAATGTCCCAGTAGAGCAACAAGAAACATTTTTTTCCTGCTTATCCCCAGTCTCAATAGGGGTTCTCTCATTTTTCCATGTAAGTTTCCAAATGGCAAGGCCTGGGCTTTGTTTAAAACCTTTTGGTTTATTAATGTCTCTTGTCCATTTAATGAATGCAGTTCTATTTCTCTCTGGGGACTTTTCTACCTTAAAGAAAACTCTGTCCCCTAGCATTAAACACAGGGAAGCTCACCTGCTTCAAGGTACTTTTGAGCCCAGGAAACTACTACAGTGATACCAGTTTTGAGCAATTTAGAGAACAGTTGGCTTTCTATATGTTGATGTTACATGGCATGGAGCAAGGCTATTTTTATCCAAGTGTGAGGCCTTATTAACAGTTCAGGTCAGACCCCAAGCTTTGTGCAGTGGCACTCAAGTAGCTCTGATTCCTGTCTCTGCTGAAAATAAGATGCCACTTCTACGTAAACAGAGTTGGGCTGCAGGGCCAGTTGCTATATTAAGCAGTGGGAGCATGACACCTTGGGGAGAGCTCTAAGGAAAGAATGAGGGTAGGAGCCCTGGCTTTTCTCATTCAGGCCTGGATGCTGGTTGATTGACTAGACTTGGGCAGATTCTCTCCTTCCCTAATGATTGGGATCAGTGACCTGAGTCAGGGTCCTCATATTCATGGGTCTGTCTACATGCAGAGGTGAAGCATGATTTGAGGATAAGGAGCCCAGATCAGCAGGCAAATGAGCCCAAGAGAAAGGAAATTTTATAGTCATACTCAAAGTGAGTGAAGAAGCTGGATTGAAAATCTGGAATATTAAGCTAAATCCATAATTTCCTCATGGTTTATAACCCCTTTCTTTCTTTTTCCTTTCTTTTTTTTAAATTTTGTAATAGAACGCACCAGAACTCTCTAAAAAGTTTTGTGTCGGTAGATTTCTTTCTGGGTAAGAGATGGTGTGATGCAATAGAGCACCAGGCTAACCTCAGGCAGACTTGGTCAAGTCCTGGCTCTGCCGCTATTGGGCTCAACCAAGTCCCATAAGTGCTCTGTACCTCAATTTCCTCCTGTGTAAAATGAGGATAAAACCTTTGCTCACAGGAATTCACATTTGCTCACATTCCTCACTGGAATGTTAGGATCAAACTTAAGTACCATGTACAGCTTAAGTAAATAATTTAATCTCTGTGACCTTTAGTTTCCTCAACTGCAAACTATATGTAATAATACATTAATGACCTGCTTTGAAGAACTGTTGTGAGAAAAGCACTTCTGAATCTGTAAAGAAATATAAAAATGTGAACTAATATTATTATAAAAGTGTATATAAACTTTAAAAACTATAAGGCATCATAAAAGTTAAAGTCATTAATTATTGTTAATCAAATCACCTTTGCATTACTTAATTTTTTCAAATGTTCAGCCAGGTAATCTCAAAAGGGGATTTTTTAATACTATGACCTGTTATATTCAAGTTTTATATCCATTTTGGACTTATTTTTGGTGTATAATGTATAAAGTTGGTCTAAACCTAATTTCTGTGAAATGCTTCCTAGTTGTCCTGGAAGTTTTTGTTGAATAAGAAATCTTTACTCCAATAGTTGGTGTCAGAATTAATGGAACACTGCGCTGTTATGGTCTGTTGTTTCTGAGTCTGTTTCATAAAAGCTCTCTTAAAAGCATGTGCAGCAGCAGGGATCGTATGTAGGTTAAGGGAGCTGCTGATTCATGGGTTCATATGTATTGGTGAGGGGTCCATAGAAGTCTTTAAGATTTTTAAAGAAAAAACATTTGGTTGGACTTGATGAGTATGCACTCTCTTCTAGAGGCTTAGAAAATTAAGGAAGAAGAGTTTAGGGTCAGAGAATTTCAGCAACAATCAGTGATGGTTCTAGAATTTGCCAAAATTTGACCAGATAAAGAATGGGAAGAGAGGTCATTGTTATTTATCTCATTAATCATCTTAAATCATCACCTGGGCCATATTGTATTTGAAACACTAATCTGTGTTTTCTATGAGTCCTGCTGCACAAATACAGGATTTCTGCTTCTGTAGAGTTCCACTAGGCTTTCCTTTATCAGAAGAAACATTAATAGATGGACCCAGGTCCCAAAATTGTCCATAGCTCCTTAGAGAGAAGGGCCTTTCTAGATGGGGGTGGATCCATGTGAAAGATGGGACTTGTAGAAAATAGTTTTATACTTCATAATTTACTATGGACATGTCTGAGCAAGATCCAGATCTAAAAGGGAGGTAAAATCACCAGAGTAGGAGCATTTTCTGTTCACATCCCATCAAGTCCCAAATGAGCCCGGGAAGTCGAGAGGGCCTGTTTCTGTGTGGAGTAGAATTGTAGCTCATAATGATCAGCTGTTGAAAGAGACAAGATGAGTTCACCATCTTAATTAGCAAGCCAGTGTTTAATTACTACTTTTCTTAATGCTCTGAGGAGTTGGTCTAGAGGTATAAAAGGAGGAGAGACAATGCTGTTTAGTTCTTTTTAATTTTTTCAGTACATTAAGAGATCTTCTGTTTCATTCATATAGATACCCTTTTAACTGATGCAGATTGTGATTCCACATCTTAGTAGTTGTGGAGGCCAAAAAAAATTCCTCTATTGTTGGCCGACTTTCTGATAATGAGCTTCTCTACGTTTTGCAAGGCTAGTCTTCAGACAGTAGACACACAGTCACTGGACACAATCACTAGACCACTGCCGGGTCAGTACTCACCTACCAGAGCTGGTGCTCCACTGGCATGGCTACTAACAACTAGAAGTGCTGGAGAGGCCACTGTGGGGCTCAGTGATAGAGAGCTGGTGGAAGAACCAGGAAGGCCTGGGTTCAAGGCTTAGACATACTGCCTGTGGACTTTGGCCAAGTTACTCAACTTTTCATTGCTCTAGGCAGCTCCCCAAAACCAAATTGCAGAGTTCATGCCCAGTCTGCCTGAACTCACCAGTCTGCCTTAAAACAACAACAAAAACAAAACCAAGAGTACCTGCAGTGAGGTATTGGACTAGAACTTTAGTAGAATCCTCTTATTCTCTGCTGACTAGTGTTGCATATAGTTAAGTCATCATTGCCATTATTAAACTTCACATAGGGGCTGGTACCTTGAACCTTACAGAGAGAAGGGGTGCTTGACATTCCTCCCCCAGCCTATTGCAGTCCATTCAACCTAGATTAATCAGTGATAGATGATTATTGATGGGAACTGATAGATAACTGAGTGGGGGAGACCTCAAGCAGTGGCTTGAAATCCATAATTTATGGCTGCAAATTTTTCTTTGACTTAGCCAAAAAAACACTGATGCCTCAAAGTTAGTAAACTAATCTAAATTCCATTCAAGGCCCCCTGTTCCATTCCAGCCCTTCTCTTCTCCTCCTTTCTTGGCATTATTCAAGCTCTTAAAGTCCTGCTTCATTCTTTTGACCCAGTAGCTGATGAGCCTGATTGTCTTTCACACTGATTAGTTTTGGAGTGCCCAATCTAATGCTGATTCCGGGAAGTGCCTTTTTTTGGGAGGAGGAGGAAGGAACAGGGTAAATTTGGGAAATGTTTTCTGCATTTTGTGGAAAAAGAAGGAAAGGCTTGAAATTCTCACATTGCCTAGTCCTCCATGTGGATTTAGCCACTTTCTCTAGTAGTCACTAAAGCCAAACTACTAGTACCTCAAAGGGACTTGGCTTGGATTTAGAATGAGAGTTCCTGGGTTTAAATTTCTGAGTTACTAGTTGTATGAATTTGGAGAAATAACCTCCCTAAGCCTCACTTTCTTCATCTTTAAAAGGAGAGTAACATCTTTACAGTGTTGTGTTAATCATACCACCTTGTAAACAATGAAAGACAATATAAACATAAATGATGTTATTGTTAATTAGCTGTGAAAAACCTTTTTATTTTTGAAGTTGCTCCTTTCTCTTAAACTTGTCTCAGTGTCTGTTGTGCAGGTGGATAACTCAAGGGAGACTTCTAAGATTATTTGGGCCACTCTTTATTTCACACCAATCTATTCCAGTTAGTTGAGAGAAAGCAGTAAGGCAGAACACATGATTATTTCATTTTCCAGTAATTAGAAAGATTGGCAGCACCTTCAACAGCTGGTACAATGGGTTGTGTTGTCTTTTATCTAGAGAAAGATGATAAAAGCCTAGATAATGTTTTCAGAAGGACAGAAAAAGAAAGATTCAGAGTTGAAAGTGTTGGGCAATGAACAATACAGTTTATGGTTTTTAAGAGTTTTTTTTTTTTAATGGGGACCACTTTGAGAAGAGAAAGGAGCTGGGCTCCCATATGGTGGTGTAAAACAGAAAAAAACAAAAAAGCCAACCAAGCAGCTGGCTGCTTCATCTTTGACAACTTGTGGGTTTCTTGCCATGTCTTTTGTTCTGTCTTATTTATATTGAGTCTGAGGCATGAGTTTCAGGAAACCAGAGTCCACTTAACCAGTTGGTAAAGGCATGAAATATAGTGAAGAAAAGGACTTATCTTTGGCAAGAGTCCTGGATTCAAATCCTTCTTCCGATGATATCATTTGTTTTCTTTCCTGTTATCTTTTTAAAATTCAATTTTATTTTGTTTTTAGTTACAAATTCTCTTCCCCACCCATTAAGAAGGCAAGAAAAACAAAACCCATTACAAATTTGTATAGTCATACAAAATAAATTCCCTCGTTAGCCATGTCCAAAAGAAAGAAAAGAAAACATGCTTCTGAGTCCATCAGCTCTTTATCTGGAGGTGGACAGAACGTTTCATGATGAGTCTTTTGGGTTTGTGGTTGGTCATTGTATTGATCAGAATTCTAAGTCTTTCATAGTTGTATGTCTTTATAATATTGTTGTTATTTTATAAATTGTTCTAGTTCTGCTCACTTCACTTTGAATCAGTTCATACAAGTCTTCCCAGGTTTTTCTGAAATCCTCCCTTTCACCATGTCTTAGAATACAATAGTATTCCTTTACATTCATATACCATAACTTGCTCAGTTATTCCCTAATTGATGGACATCCCTTCAGCATCTAATTCTTTTCCACCACAAAACAGCTGCCATAAATATTTTTGTGCATAAAAGTCCTTTTCCTTTTTCTTGGATCTCTTTGGGAAATAGGCATAGTATCAGTATTGCTGGGTCAAATAATATGCACCATGGGCATGGTTCCAAATTGCTTTCCAGAATGGTTGGACCACTTCACGTGCATTAGTATACCATACCTGTTTTCCCATGTTCTCTCTAGTGTTTGTCTTTTTCCTTTTTTTGTCAGCTTGGCCAATCTGATTGGTGTGAAGTGATGCCTGCGTTCTTTTAATTTGCATTTTTCTATAATTATTAGTGATTTAGAGCATTTTTAAAAATATGACTGTTCATTTCTTACTCTGAAAACTGCCTATTCCTATCCTTTTACTATTAATTGAGGAATGGCTCTAGGGAAAATAAAGTTTGAATGATTCAACTCATAGAATTATGGCAAGGAAGGTATTTTTTATAAATCCAAATTGTTACTGGCCATGGGACCAAACAGTGTATTCAGACCCCAGAATACTCGACACCACAACCTATGATGTATCCTTCTGCCACTTAAGGACCATCTCTTCATTTCTTACCCAGCCTCACCCCTCTGGATTATTACCCTCCCTCTACACTTCCCCTCCTCTTTCCAGCTTCATTTTATGTGTTGTCTTCCCTCACTAGATTGTGAGCTCCTTGAAGTCAGGGACTGGCTTTTGCCTTTCTTTGTATTCCCAGTGATTAGCACAGTGGCTCATAGTAGGCACTTAATAAATGTTTATTGACTAACCTACACACAGAAAATGGCACGAGCTATTTATCATCCTTGCCAGCGAAGTCACATGCAATCTCTGTTTTGGAGCTCAGAAAAAAATAACTTATTAAGCATATATTGGGGATATAAAGGCAAATGAGAAACAAATGGACTCTGATTTCAAGAAACTTACATTCTAATAGATTAGATCCTATTGTAATAATTTTGTAATTAATCTCATTGCTTTCACCCATTCTCGGTTCATTCTTTTTACAGCTGCCAAAATAGTCTTCCTTTGTCACAGTTCTGACCGTCATGCTCCTGCTCAGAATTCTTCATTAGCTCCCTATGGCTTCTGTGATAATATGCAAACTGCATACCCTGGGATTTAAAGTCTTCCTCATTTTGACTCTAACCTGCCTTTCTAGATTTGTTTTCTCTTACTCTCACTCACATTATATATTCCAGTGGAACTGGCCTACCAGATGTCCCATGAAGTGAACTCTACATCTCTCTTCTTTAGTCCTGTTTTGCCTGAAATAAACTCCCTCCTGACCTCTACTATATCTTCTGTTAAGGTAAAGGTAGAGGTCACATACATTAGCTTTTTTTGGCTGCCACATCACATTGCTAACTCATTCAATTTGTAGTTCACAGAAAAACTCCAAATCTTTGAGACAGTTTAGTGTAATGGGAAAAACTTTAAATTTAGAGTCAGAGAGCCTGAGTTTGAATTCTAGCTCAGCTCCTTACTAACTGCACGACCTTGGACAAGTCACTTAACCTCTCTGGGCCTCAGTTTCCTCAATTGCAAAATGAGGGGGTTGGACAACATGGCTTTTAAGATTCTTTTCAGTTGTCTGTGGTCCTACTGTGCTGGAGCTTCTCCCTGCCTATTTTTTGAGGCAAACTGCTATCTAACCATACGTCACCATCCAGTACTTGTCAGGCTGATTTTTGTATCCTAATGTAAGTCTTTACTTGACTAAATTTCACCTTACTAGATTAAACAATGGTCCAGCCTGTCAAGTGCCTTTTGGATCCTGATTCTCATCTGTTATATTAGGGCTCTCTCCCATCTTTGTGGCATCTATAAATTTGAAAAGTATGCTATTAATGCCTTTATCCAAGTCATTGATAAAAATGTTAAACAGCAAAGGGGGCTGTGATGTGATCCCTAGGACATACCACTGGAGATAGTCTGTCTCATTGACATCAAACAGGGTCTGTCTATTCATCCAGTTCTGAATCCACCTAATTGTAATGTTTAGCTCATACATTTCCATCTTTTCTCCAACCATAATATGAGACATTTTACCAAAGCTTTGCTAAAATCTAGGTAAGCTCGATATAAAATATTCCCCTATTTACAAGTTCATTCACCTATCAAAAACTTTATTTTCTAGCATGATCTATTCTTGATGAAACCACACCTTATGATTGCTGCTCCCTTTTCTACATGTTCACTAGCCATCTCTTTAATCGTTCATTCTAGAATTTTCCCAGGAATCAAAATTAGTCTCACTGACCAAAAGTTTGTATACTGTTTTTTTACTTTTTTAAGAAATTGGGACAATATTTGGTTTTTTCTAGACTTATAGCACCTTTCTCACTCTCCCAAATCTTTCAAAAATCATTGACTTAGCAATTTCATCCACCATTCTTTCAGGATCTCAGGATGCCGTTCATCTGGGCCAGATGACTTCAATTTATCTAGGGCAAATAGATATGTTCTCTTCTATTTCCTTGCTTTTCCTAAGGATCAGTTTCCTATTAGCCATTCATTGTTCTCTCCTTCCCAGTGCAAAGGTAATTTTCCTTGGCAGAGAAGACAGAAGCCAAATAAGAATTGATGAACTCTGTCTCCTCTGTCTCGTCTATCTTCAGTGCTCCACTCTCCTTCCAACTATAGTCCTATTGAGTCTTGGATCCTCCTCTGTCCCCTACTATAGCTTTAAAAAAACCCACCATTTTGTTCTTCTTTGCTTGTTTGTTTGTTTGGCAGCCTAGACACCAGCCCTCTCGCCATTGTATCCTAGCCTAGCCTCCTCTTTACTACAGTCTTCCAGTGGAATGAAATAGGGGCAAATTGAACCAAAAATAAATGATCTTTATGATCTCAAACAAACTAGAGGTACATTTGCCCTGTGTCCAGAGATAGAGATTTGGCTCCTTAGATCCTTTCCATTCTATAAAAGGAGAGAGCTCACCATGTATTTCAGTATGAGTCATCGCAAACGCAGCTAGAGTTCATGTTTTTAAAAAGTATGTTGTTTCTATTATGCCCCTTTTCTCCTGCTCATTAAATCATTCTCTGAGGATGCTTATGCTGCACTTTTGAACCTGGGAAAGAAAGTGCTAGATATATATCAAGCTTGGCTGTTAATTTTTTTAATTTTTTCATCAAGAGACTCATTCCCCACCCCCCACCCCCATTCTCTGCTCACATCCTGGAGCCTGTGCTGCTTATGGGTATAAGCAGAAGTCAGTGTACTCAGTACTTCTGGATTCTTGCCTGGTTTCTCCAGATCTAAGGAAGGAGGAGAGAAAATAGTAGTTTTTCTCTAATTTCTTGACATTGTTGTTTTCTATTTTCAGATTCGATGCAGGTATTTCTTTTTTTAATTCTTCCCAACTTCAAGTGCTGTTCCTTAGCTCAAAGGAAAATCCCAATCATACAGTCTCTCAAGCATCCTATTGACCTCATCTGATAAACATCTTATTTCCTTGTAAACCGTGTTCTTCAGCTTTCACAGAAACACACAGTGTAGCAGTTCACTGCTAAAGCCTCCTTTTCTTTTCTTCCCCAAGGCCTAAGGTGAGATTTCCTGGCTCTGTAGAATTTTGGAAAATATGGAAGCTATAGTCTGTACTTTAAGGATGGGTTGATTGTATTTACTGGGGACAGTTGCTTTACAGTACCTCACTCTGAGATCATTGCTTCGCATATTGAGAGAGCTGGAAGGGACCTGAGTGGTTGTCTAGTCTAGGGCTTCTTAAACTTTTTCAATTCATGACCTCTTTAGCACTTGTAAATTGTGGGTTATGATCCCATATGGGGTCATGACCCACAGTTTAAGAAGTGCTAGAGTCCAATTTCTTCATTTATAGATAAGGAACACATGTTCCACATAGACGAGGTGACTTCCTTTATTAAGATCAGCCTGTTAATAAGAAACAGAGCCAGGGTTCAAATTCAGCCCTAAACATAGGACTTTTTC
Source organism: Phalanger gymnotis (assembly GCA_028646595.1). Lineage (NCBI taxonomy): Eukaryota > Metazoa > Chordata > Mammalia > Diprotodontia > Phalangeridae > Phalanger > Phalanger gymnotis. The sequence goes on from JAQQSZ010009678.1 coordinate 9,887, forward strand.
CATTGCATCTTGCTGAACCTAAGGATAGCAAATGACCACTAGTCAGAAATTGTCCCCAATCCCAAGAGAGACCAGCAGTACATACAGAGTCGCAGTCCTTATTCCATTTTTGGGAGCTGACCCCAGGCACTTTATCTCTGAAGTGGATTATTACTTTTACAATCCTAATCTCATTAACTATTAGAAGTGTGGTGATGAGGGTTATTACTCAGTTTACCAACAAAACTGTGAAGAATATGAAAGGTCAAAAGCACAGTTTGGAATTATCTTGTTATATGGTAGTCTCTCATTCACACTTTGTAGCCTTATATACTTAAGATAACTTGTGAGGTTATCTCGCTGTTGTGTATTCCCCAAAGAAACAATGAATTTGGAGTTCCAAGGGCTACATCTTTTGAGTTTAGTAGCCAAGCCCTCCCTGAAGCTGTCCTGGATTGGGACCTCGAAGGCTAGGTTTGAACAGTAGATTGTTTGCTTGTGGAAATCCAGAGGCTGCTCTCATGGGAGAGAAAGGGACCATTTTTTATTGTTCTCCAAATGGAACACTGTAGTTGGCAACAAACCTATCTTAGCGGTTTTCCTAACTGTCATCTCCACCCTATATGCTAGCCTTTCAGAGTAAATCTTATTGAGTGGTGCTGAGGCTTAACCAAGTAAGAAATAAGACCATAACAAATTAATTCTGTCTCTGGTGGAGTAAAGCAAACCTATATGATAGGCCCAACTTTGTTTGATCTTTAGTGTAGAGTTCTGCCTAGATATATAGCAAGAAACCTTCTTGATTTCAAATCGTACTTCCTATCGTCTGGAAAACTCTCGCAGCTTAGCTGGCTATGGTGTCAGCATGCACAGAAGCACAAGCATACAGATGATTAGGAACCATTTTACAAATGGTTTCATTGCTCCTGGACACAAACCTCACTCAGTGTCATTTAAGATCAGATTGAAGAGCTGATTCCCAGTAGCCAAGCCCCTGCACTAATGGATGTTCATCATGGCCCCTTTCCCCAAAGAGTCTACATGTGGACAATAGATAACAAGTGTTACCTCAGATTCCAATAGCTGCTTTCCTTTTACCCACCCTGAACTTATCAATTAGTTGATAAGCATTTTTTAAAATATTTGAACACAGAAAACAGTGAGAAATGAGAGAGAGACTTCTCCTAGCCCTAGTGAACCCCAGAAAAAGGATCATAGGATTTTTGAGTTGGAAAGGGCCTTTCCGGCTCTCTCACCTGCCCTCTTCCATTTTTCAGATAAGAGCACAGAGGCCCAGGGAGGGTAAGGGTCTTAGCCACAGTCATACAAACATCCCATTTTAAATTTTTTCAGTTGCATTTTGACATTTGCTTTTAAAACAGGCAACTATGGCATAATGGAAAGCACGTTGGATTTGGAGTCAGGATTTGGATTCAGATCTTGAGTTGCCATTTACTGACTGTTTGGCCTTGGACAAGCCACTTAACCCTTCTGAACCTCAGTTTCCTCTGTTGGTAAAAGGATGTTATACTTGTGCTGCCTACTTCATGGGGTTGTTGTGATGATTAAATTATATGATTTTAGCTTCTGGTCTTTGTTAAGAATATATTCTTTATTTTTAGGAAAGTAGAGTGAACTGGTAAATGCCTTGATTATTTCTGACTCCAGTATGTCCCATAGAATAGCTGAGATATGCCCAGAACTACTTGCATTGGGCCCAAGGGAAGGCCTCTGACTTAAGAAAAGTTATGCCTGCCAAAATGAGACAATCTTCCCCAAATCTGGATGAGTTGTAAGACTTCTCAGGGGATAAAGAGTTGAGAATTCTCTTTACCTTTCATTGCGTCTACCTACTTTGGTAGCTCAAGGAGGTAAGAAGAGGTTCTTGTATATTAATGACACAGGGCTCCAAATTTCAGACTCAGAGACTTTTGTTAAATCATCAGTTGTCTGTCCCTGCCAGTACATAGGACTTAGAAGATGTATCAGGGGGGCAGAGTCAAGATGGTGGCTAGAAAGCAGGGACTAGCATGAGTTCCCTGCCAAGTCCCTCCAAAAACCTATAAAAAATGGCTCTGAACCAATTGTAGAACTGAAGAACCCACAAAATAGCAGTGGGAAGCAGGGCTTCAGCCCAGGACAGCCTGGATGGTTGCTGGGTGAGGTCTTATCGCTCTGGGAGTGGAGCGGAGCAGAGCCCAGTGTGGGCCATGTGGACCAACCAGACCAGGAGCCGGGCGGAGCGGACCCTAGCACCCTGAATCAGTGAGCTGCAGCAGTTACCAGACTTCTCAACCCACAAACACCAAAGACAACAGAGAAGGTTAGTGGGAAAAGCTGCTGGGGACAGGGTGATAGAGTTCATGGTTCAGCCACCACCCCTAGGGCAGCTGCAGAACTACAGCTGCACTTACTTCTGGCCCCAGGCCCACCTGATGGGAGGAATTAAGTGGCAGATCAGAGCAGGAGTGCAGAGCCTGCTGAAGATCAGAGTTCAGTCTGGGTTGGGGATTCTTGGGGAAGGAGGAGTGCTGGTATGGCAGAGCTGGCTGTAATAGCTCTGAAATTAACAGTGCATCCCCTCAAGCTTGGAACAGAATACTCTTTACTCTACAAGCAGTCATACCCTGCTGAAAAACTCAAGGGTCAAGTAAGTTGGCTGGGAACATGGCCAAGCAGTGAAAATGCACCCAGATTCACTCTCAGACTTTGGAATCTTTCTTTGGTGACAAAGAAGACCAAAACATACAGCCAGAAGTAGTCAACAAAGTCAGAGAGCCTACAACAAAAGCCTCCAAGAAAACATGAACTGGTCTCAGGCCATGGAAGAGCTCAAAAAGGATTTG
>JAQQSZ010009679.1:0-12711 GCA_028646595.1 Phalanger gymnotis
CACTTAATTCCTCCCACCAGGTGGGCCTGGGGCCAGAAGCAACTGCAGCTGTAGTTCTAAAGCTGCCCCGCCTCCGCTGCCCCAGGGGCAGTGGCTGAACCGCAAACTCTGTCCTGTCCCGCAGCTTTTCCTACTAACCTTCTCTGTTGTCTTTGCTGTTTGTGGGTTGAGAAGTCTGGTAACTGCCATAGCTCACCGATTCAGGGCGCTAGGGCACGCTCTGCCCGGCTCCTGGTCTGGTTGGTCCATGCCGTCCACGCTGGGCTCTGCTCCGCTCCGCTCCCAGCTCCGTGCAGGATAGACCTTACCCAGAGACCATCCAGGCTGTCCTGGGCTGGAGCCCTGCTTCCCTCTGCTATTTTGTGGGTTCAGCAGTTCTAGAATTGGCTCAGAGCCATTTTTTATAGGTTTTTGGAGGGACTTGGCGGGGAGCTCACGCCAGTTACTGCTTTCGAGCCGCCATCTTGGCTCCGCCCCAAGGAAACCATTTTTAAGCACCCTATATATGTTTTTTCCAGTTTCTACAACATGAGCTCTAAAACTTGTGTGGCTGTTTTCTTCACATACCACATTGAGTTGATGAGATAATGAAGAGATAAGTTTGAGCCCCACCTTCCAGAACAAAAATTTACATGGTATTTGGGAGAGGTTTCCATCTTTCATGTTTCCCCTTACTCAAATGCCTTCTGGCCCATACCTAGGGACACATCACTCATTTTCGAAAATGCAAAATTAAAAAGAACTCTAGTAAAGAAAAGAGGTTCTTTCATAGGATGGTGAATTTAAAATTGGAAAGTACCTTAGATGCCTCTCTAATTTTACAACTGAAGGAACTGAGGCCCAGAGAGCTACTAAAAAATGAGACAGAAAAGAATTAAAGCCAGGTCCTCTGATTCTAAATTTATTACTCTTTCTATACCACCAGATGCTAACTCACAATATCCGGAAGCTCTTTGGAGAAGGCTTACATCCATGACGCTGATGATTATCCCCTGACCTCTTATCTCATTGTAGAGCAAGGGTACAGGGTTAGGGAAAAGGCAAAGGCATACGGAAACTGGCAGGGATAATGTAAGAACTGGGGTCATAGGAACTTATCAAAAAGAGAACCAGAACAAGAGAATTTGGAGGCCAGTGGTTAAAGAAGAAATAGTAGGGACTTGTAGAAAGGGAACAGGTGTAGAAAAGAAGCATGATTTATAGTGGGAAAAGATAATAGCACAACGGAGAAGAAAGAGGAAAGTGATCTGGTCCCTTTCAATGCTATGGCCACTCACAGATAGACAATTCAATATCCTGGGTTCACATATCAGTTTTTTTTCATTTTTTTAAAAAAAGATCTAAATCAGTTAAAGTGATTAGCACAGAGTGTAGCATGTGTTAGGCACTAGAGAAATGCTTATTCCCTCCCCAGCACCCAAATTCTTTGTAGCTGCTTAGTTTATTTCAAAGCTCCAGTACTTTGCCCTTCAAACAAGACCCTGAGGAGTGGGGTGCTAGGTTATACATTAGCACACAGTTTTCAAAATAGATTTATATGGCAAAGATGATAGATAACAGAAATGGATGGTGTTGTATAAGGGTAGGTACAATAGGATACGGTTGGCAGAATTATGAAATAGTATAACCATTAGGGAAAACAATTTGTAATTTATATAAGAAAAGTCTTTATGCTCTGTAACCCAGATATCTGACGACTGGGTATGTGTCACAAGGGGAAAGGTGGGAGAGGCAGGGAAGGGAGGAAAGAGAGAAAAAGGAAGGGAGGAAGGAAGGAAAGGAGGGAGGAAAGAAGGAAGGGAAGGAAGGCGGGAGGGAGGAAGGGAGGGAGGGAAGAGGGAAAGGAGGAAGGGAGGGAGAGAGGAAGGGAAGAAAGGAAGGAAAGGAAGAAAAGGAAGGAAAGGAAGAAAAGGAAGGAAAGGAAGGAGGGAGAATAGTTTGGCCACATTTTTTTGTGCTTATCAAAATAATGGGAAAAAACAGGTACTTAATGATTAGGGTGCAACTAAAAAATGTGGTTTGAGAATGTGATAGAATATCATTATGCCATTTAGAGATGATGAATATGAGAAATTCAGAGAAACATGAGAAAACTTGCATGAAATGATGCAAGGTCAAGTAAACAGAAACAAGAGACTAATGCACACAGTAAATATAATAAGGTCAATAAAATTAATGGTAAAAGGCAGACACACTGATTAATTGCAATGATCAACTGTGGAGTCACAGAACAGAAGATTAAACCACATGGTAGATAGTGGGACTAAGGGTACAAAACTTAGCACATGATCTTAGACAAGGTCACTGTATTTGTTGGTTTTGTTTAACTGTTTTTCTTTGTTATAAGAAACGGTTCAATAAGGAACAGGAGGTTAAATCCAGAAATTCCTTTTTAAGAACATCACATTCATAATGAAACTTTTAAAAATAGGTTCACAATACCTTGGCATGATGTAGATCTACACCATACATGGAAAGTCTCTTTGCATTTTCTAAGAACTGAGAATCAGCTTGTGCTGGAGATAAGCCCCTAAGAATCACAAGGAATAATATTATTTTATTAATCGAAAAAATGTGAATAAAATCCATGACCAAAAAGAACTTTTCAATTTTAAAGAAATGTATATAAATCATGTTTTCTCTACACTTTAACCTTTTCTCCTTATTAGGACATCTAAACAAAGTTTTGATTTTTTTGTTTGTTTTGTTTTGTTTTTTTAAAAAGGCCATATTCACAATTGCCTGAAGAAGCTGTGTTTTAGTATTGCCTTATGGAAAACAAAAACTCATTAAATCATCCAAGTCCAATTTAACTGACTGCTTTTTTTTTTAAAATCTGTCCCAGGTGAGCAAATTCTAAATCCTTAATTTTGTTCTCAATTACATTATTTGATGACATAATTACTCATAGATATCCCAAAGCAAGATCACAGTAATTTTTTAAAACTATAAAAAGAGATAAATAAATGAATGTGGATTGTTCAAGATGTGTTTTCAGTAGTCAAATGCCCTTTTGAAGCTATTCTGAAGTTCGAATGTAATATATCTGAAAATTTAGAAAACATGGAGCCACTATATAAATCAGGTTATTATTATTATGGGCATATCATAAGTGAAACTCGAGATCCTATATTACTTTAATAAATGCCAGTGTCAATTACCACAGATTATTTTCTTTGCTGAAGTGTTGTTTAAAAACAAAACACAAAAACAAAAAAAGAAACCCTCCAAACTTCTTAAACTCTTCTACTTCTAGGGGTACAAAATCTTCAATTCACAGCACTCCTTGGTATTTAGGTGGATCCATAATTATACAATGACACATGCACTACCTCAGTCAAGGAAGACAACACATTCTCCTCCAGTGGAATTCTTGTTAATGTCCTCTTTTCACAGATCCTCCAGAGAGATCAACCAACTGTTAGAAGCCTTCTTATGGGTCTCTTTACATTTTATGGTATTAGTGCAGCAGTCAGGCTTGTCTATCTGTTGTCTCTCATTCAAAGACCAGCCGACCTCCTTTTCTAGTGACAGGCCTTCTCCATTCCATTCCACATTTTTATGATAATTAACATTGGCAATATAGAGCAGCCTTGTGCCCAACATGTGCCTCCCTGCGGACTCTTCTGTCTCCTACAATTTTGCTTCTTCTGAAGTTGTGCTGTTCTAAGATTCAGAACATACTGCATCACTGGGGAAACATTTGCTTTAAAAAAAGAGGTTTTCATATCAGGTGGCCACTAGGGATTATTAAGCACACTGCCAATTCCCAACTGCAATCCAGCTACATTTCCTCTTCCTACTCATCTATAGTGCCTGTTTCAGATACGTAAAATGATATTACTGATAGACTAATTCAACAGACAGGACATCTAGCTACATGTCACAGGACAACAGACCTTTTAAACCTATTTACTGTGTAATGTATGGATTATTGGGACAAGTTCTTTTAAGTAGTCGTGTATCTCACTGTGAAAGCACTTCTGGGGTTGATAGTATGGTATCATCTGCAAAAAAAGGATCATTTGGAGAACTCCACCATCTTCTACAATGACTACTTCTTCCTTCTGGACTCATTCTTCATGGCTGTGGAAAATCTCTCTGTTAGAATTTATCTCCCTTTGTCATTCCTACCTTGATGTTAATAATTAGGCACTTGTTAAAGAGAGGTGGCATTTATCAAGGATCCTTGTAAGATCTTAACAAATGCATGAGAGATTTCTTGCTGCAGCCTCTAAGGAAGATCCATGAACTTAATTTTAAGATATTTTCGTACCTGGATTTCAATTTAATCGGTTTCCTTTGTAGTCCTATGTATTTTATTTTATAAATTTAAAAGGGTTCAAAGGCTTTACTAGACTACCAGAGGAGAAGGAGGTTAAGGGAGAGGACTGTGACAGAAAAAAGATGAAGTTCTGCTTACTTCTACATTTTACTCTGATTAAAACACATTTTTTTTGAAATTCAGAATAGAGCAAAGCACACGGTGATCTTGTAATATCTACATCTTTCAGTTAAATATGTAACTGTGAAGATATGATCTTCTGCAGAAAACTGAAATACCCTGCCTTTTTCCCTTCTCACTTTCATTAAGAATCCTTACATGTGTAGATCACTATCAGATTTTATAACGATGAGAAGGTAGACACATGGGTCAGAAGTTATTGATGTCTGCTCAACTGTCTTTTTTGGTTGATAGGGTAATTTCTCTTCCAATTTATCCTCTGCAATAGAGGGTGATAGAGAAGGTTCAATGTTTCCCATTGTGCTGTTCTTGGTTATGCGCATGGTGAGCATCGAGAGATAAAACAGAAGTGTGTGCAACATTTGGACATATGGCAAAACGACTCTCTAACACGACTGTCCAAGAAGAGGCAATGAAGCATCTTTCCCTTCAACTACAACTTCCTTTTGTCTTCTGGTTTCATTGATCAAAGAAACAGCAATATCATGTGATTCATTTCTTCTAAAAGAATACCAATTTGCTAGTCATTAGTCAAAGATCTCACATTTACAATGTCTATAGTAAATGTTTATAGTTTTCCTACAAGCTGTGTGATTCTTACCTAGCACACCTTAAGCCCTATTTCCTACTATTCCACCACCTCTTTGGGAGTGGAAGAAAGCTACACAATACTAAGGGCTATCATTTGCCTTTGTCATTCCCAAAGAATTCATCACCTAATGGCTGACCTACTGGAGATGAATCTCTGTATCTCATGAAATTGGTCCTTGAACTAAATCTATACCCAATACTACTCAAAGCCTTTCAAAGCATAACAGAAACTTTAGTTTCTGCCCAAGGTTACAATTTGCTAACACATTCTTCAAGAACTGAGGGCCAAGAACGCAAGGCACCAAGAGGGAATTTTCCTCAGGAATCTTTATTTCTGATCCTCCTTGGCTAAGACAAAAGGCCATCAAATATGTATGTATGTATGAATGTGTGTATGTGTGTATGTATGTATGTGTGTACATATGTATACATACCCATGTACATGAGCTGTTTATGTTTTGTATACCACATCTATTCCCACCCAAACTGAACATTCGTAATCTATCAAAGCCTGTTTAACAAATTTAAAATTAAATTCTTGAAACAATATTGTTAATAAGGTTAAGCAGAGGATATATGTAAATGAATACAAAAGTAAAATACATAAAGGATGCAGTTAGCTTTTTCAAAAATATTCATTATCATTTTTTCTCCATTTATAAGGAGCTGATCAGATAGTCTTATGACATTCGTAGGGTGGTTACCCCAAGGTAAAATGTAAACATTCTGCCAAAATATCCTGTTTGTTAGTATTTAGATATTAAGCTAACTGTATGTAAGTAGAATTAACCCTAACCACTCTCCCTCTCAAGCACAAGAACAGACCTGTGAGTTTTGTGCAGCTCTATTACTTTCTCTTCCATCTCCTTAGTTTGATTGGGTGCAAACTGAAATTCACTGATGTAATCACTGCTGTGTTCCTCTGGGTCATAGTCACCAAGCTCGGCTTGCAGTGTATATGAACCAAGGAGAGCATGAGTCACAAAAGAACAGGGGAGGCGGCCTGAAGCAATATCCTGTCGAAGCTGAAGGCACAGGAAATATCTATGGCAGGAAAAAAAGAAAATCACTTATTTTCATAGTACTTACAGAGTTCTAATAATATTCTTCAAACATGACTACATTAAGAACAAATGTTCACACCAGAGATAATAATAGGCACTGGGAATAAAAAGCCCCAAAACAAACCCCTACCTGACAGGAGCTTCCCAGGGAGGATAAAACACATGCATTGATAAGTACAACTTCTACAGAAAGTAAAGTCAAGTAAGAGAGAGCATCAGGAGCATTATCCCCCTCAATCCCAAGAGGGAACAACAGGAAAAACCTTTGTACCAGAGGTGAAGCTTGCACTGTGCTTTGAAAGGAAGCTAGAAGTCCTAGGATGCACTTGCAAAGAGTGAGAAGGAAAGTATTCCAAACGTGAGGGATAGGCTCTGCATGGGCACCAGGGCAAGAAATCGGTTGTCAAGCACCTTTTTCACTGAATCCAGGGGCTGCACTTGAGGATGTAGAGGGCCAAACGTGGCCTAGAAGCAGTAGGTTCCCCACCCATGGTCTGTACCATTGCCCGTTTGATAAAATACAAACTCCTCTTTCTGGCATTTAAAGCCCTCTACAATACGGCTGCCTTCACAATCTTATTTCATTTTATTCCCTTTCATGTATTCTCTGCTGCAGTCACACTGACCAGCTAGCTATTTTCTGATAGAGAGACAGAGAAGGTATGCTCTACACTTCAAAAATCATACACAGATCCATGAAGCACAGTATCCGATGATTTAACAAAGGACAGACAAGCAAGTGGCTCCTTTCAGGACTGCAGAGACCCATAAACCAGGCCTTCAGTGTACCGTTCAGAAGTAAAACTCCTAATTGCTGACAGAGTTGCTTTTCAACAAGCCGATTTACATGGAGACCCAAAGCACTTACTGATACTATAAAATAACTATAACCAAGAGATTTTAATCCCCCAACAATTTACAGCAGGGAGTGTGTATGTATACAGAGCGGGTGTTGGTTTACAGAGCCCTAATTAAGGTCCATTATTTAAAAGCACTCTTGCTTAGAAGCTCTGTATTCTATGCATGTCAGCGTGTCGGATTCAATGCTCCAACAGCTTACTATGCAGTTAAAAAGGCCATTATTTACTAGCTGAAGCAAATCCAGATCAGAGCTGGATTAGTAATGGTGCATCTCCCTCTGCTTCAGCTACAAGCCAGGAAAGTCAAGATGCATAGCCTTTTACACACTCCTGGAGAGGCATCTGTATCATCAGTAATTCATACTAACATCACAGCCCCCTTGGGTACCCATACATGGTCAATGTCTGACAGGAAAAGGAGACAAGAATAGGCCTCAGCAAATTGTGTCAAATGAATATATAGAAAATTTACAAATCTATCTTTTTCCTAAGACCTATAAGCAAAGAAAAATGAGAAAACAATAGTTTTATGAGACACACTCTCCGTGTGCAAATTTTGCCATGTGCAAAGCCTCAAAGAAAGCTGACTTAAACATACAGACACACCCACATTCACAATTAGAATGATGAATCTCACATAAGTCAACGCCAAGAAAATATTGCAATCATCTTCTTGTCTAGTAGAGAAATGATATAGAGATACAGATATATAGCCCTTCTCTGACTCAGTTTCCTCATCTGTAAAGTAGGGATAAAAAATAAATAGCATTTACTTCCCAGGGTTATTGTAAGGATAAAATGAGATAATAGATAATATGTTTAAAGTACTTTGCAAACCTTAATGCTTATATGAATGCTAGCTACTATTTTTGCTATTAATCATTATTATTATTATTATTAGGGAGACAGCACAGCATAATCAATCAATAAATAAACATTTATTAACTGCCTATTATGTACCAGGCACTAGGAATACAACAAGAGGCAAAAGATAGACTGTGAAGTCAAAACTAACAGGGAAGACAATATGTAAACAAATACATACAAAGCAAATTATATGCAGGATAAATAGGAAATAATTTAAAAAAGGGAAGGCACTAGAATCAAAAGGGCTTCGAAGAAGTTTCCAGGAAAAAATGGGATTTTTAGCTAAGACTTAAAGGCAAGGCAGAGCAGAGCATGCTTTCTAGGCGTGGGGGACAGCGAGAGGAAATCCCTGGAGCTGAGAGATGAAGTGTCTTGTTTGTGGAACAGCCAGGAGGCCAGCGTTCCTAGATCAAAGAGCATATGTCAGGGAATAAAGTATAAGAAGATTGGAAAGGTAGAAGGGGGCTAGGCATTGAAGGCCTTTGAGTGCCAGAGGACTTTGTATGTGATCCTGGAGGTAACAAGAAGCCAACAGAGTTTATTAAGTAGAGACCATGCTTGGACTTGCATTTTAGGAAAATCACTTTAGTAGCTGAATGGAGAATGAACTGGAGTGGGGACAGACTTGAGGCAGGCAGACCAACCTGCAGGCTATTCAGGAGTCCAGGGATGAGATGATGAGGGCCTGCAGCAGAATGGTGGCAGTGCCAGAGGAGAGAAGGGGGTATACTTGACAGAAGTTGCAAAGGTGAAATTGATAGGCCTTGGCAACTAGCTTGGATGTGGGGGTAGGTGAGAGAACAAGGAATTAAGGATGACACCCAGGTCACAAATATGAGGGACGGGGAGGATGCTGTTGCCCTCCAGAGTAATAGGGAATAATAACAGTAAGAGGCGGGGGCGAGGGGGTAGGATTTAGGGGAAAAGATAGTGAGTTTGGTTTCAGAAATAACAATTTAAGATGTCTACCGGATGTCCAATTCGAGATGTCTCAAAGGCAAATGAAGATGCTGGACTGGAGGTCAGCAGAGAGAGTATAACAGATATAGTAGGCGCTGTGTCTTGAAGAACCATGTTCCAGTATAACATATACTCATTGTGTGAGCCTGGACAAATCACTTAACCTTTCCTTCAATGCACCAGGCATTTCTTTAAGAGGTAAAGGGAGTTTCCTCACTGGCAGTTCCCTAAGAAATGACATAAAAGGCCTAGATATCATATGTGTCTGTATGCATGTGTGTGTGTATACACACACATACACACAAATATGTATTTATACAAATAGAGACTGACACATAAAAGGCTTCAGTGCAGTGTAATATATTTCAAGCACTTTGAAAAACTCCAAGTCTTATATTAATAATCTACTTTTAATCCACTACTTCTAAATGCAGCACCAGGCTGCTAACTTAAGCCTTAACTGACACCACCTCCATCAGCCCCCTCTCCCCTCTGAGAAGGCTGGAATTGGACTTCCAGCTCAGTCCACTCCTCATCAGCAGCTTGGCTTGGTTTTCAACCAACCAAATACCCAATGGGGTTGTCCTGCTTCCCTACCCACCTCCTGCCATCTACTACTCTGCTTCAGGAAGTCCAAAGGACTTCTTCTGACTCTTGTTTTCAGGGCTATCAGTACCACTTTTCTTGAATAATACCAAAGGGCTTCTCCTGACTCTTGTTTTCAGCGACCTTGTTGGGTAAAAGGCAAAATTACTTTAAGGAGCATTGGACCAGGTTGCTGCTTTGTTTTGTTTTTCATTTAAAGGCTCTCACAAGAGTTCTGGAGGGTGCCTGGAAATTTGGTTGGGGTGAAGTGAAAATGAAATTTACATCCGATGAAATCCCACTGCATTACATATAAAGAAAACTACATTAGAATTCCAGAGAAAAGAAAGACAAAGATATGAAAAGGAAGAAAGGGATCTCGAAGCAGAAGTAGAGGAACATACTTTGGAATGAGAAAATAAAGAGTTGAGAAGCATTTGATTTTATCATTCCTCCTCACTATCGTGTTTCCAAGCCAAATCGTCCTACCTACCTGCTGTATCTACTAGACCACCTTCCGTCTCTCACCTCCTTTACTTTGTGCTGGCTCTCCTCCTTTGCTCGAATGATCTCTTTCCTTAGTTCTACCTCTCGGAATCAACTCTCTTTCCCTTCGATCTCCACTCAATGGTCAATTCCTTACATGGGGCCTTTCCTGATTCCCCTAGTTGTTAGTTTTTCCCTTCCCAACTCGTATTTTGTGCTTACTGTGTATAAATTCAGCATTTACTTAGTGGCATACATCTCTAAACTTTTCCAACTCTCCAGTAAAATATAAACTTGAAGTCAGTATCAATTTTAAACTTTGTATCCCAATTACTAAGAGGCATTGTAGCATAAATAGAGAGTTGGCCCTGGACTTAGGAGGGATTCCTATTTGCTGTGTGACTCTGGGCAAGGCCCCTTAACCTCTAAGTGCCCCAAGGCAAACTCAAAGACTAAGTTGTGCAGCAGACACAGATTTGCACTGATGAAGAAAATTTCTTCACCTGGAGTTCTGCACACCAAAGAAATCACAAGAGCTACTCAGAAGAAAAAAAAATTCCTAGTGCTTAACTCACAGCTAGTTAGCAAACGTTTGCTAAATTGAAATGAAAAGGAAAAATGTACTGAAGAGCTGTTGGTCAGTGTTTTCAGTCATGTATGACTCTGTGACCCCATTTGGAGTTTTCTTGGCAAAGATGCTGGGGTAGTTTGCCATTTCCTTCTCCAGCTCAATTTACAAAGGAAGAAACTGAGACAAAGTAGGGTTAGTGACTTGTCCAGGGTCACACAGCTAATAAGTGTCTATGGCCACGTTTGAACTCAGGACGATAAATCTTCCTGATTCTAGGACTGGCACTCTATCTACTGCACCGCCTAGTCACCCAACATCATGAATGGTAAACAAAATTGTCTCTAAATGAAGCAAAACTCAGAATATTCAGATTGAGAAACAAAAACCAGAGGATCTAGTTGTTAGGGAATTCAACCATCAAATAATAATTAGTTCCCTGACATCTATCCTGGGATTTCTTGGGGTCCTTTGACTCTAGGTTAAGGACCCCTGTTCTAAGGTTATATCCTCTATTCAAAGGATTAAAGACCAAAAAGGCCTCAGACACCTTCTCTAGTCTAATTCCCTCTTTTTATAAAAGAAACATGTCCAGAGTTATGAACTGCATTCATCACACAGCAGCAACTATTTGAGTCAAGATTCAAACTCTATAGCCTCTGACTCCAAATCCTATACTTTTTCTACTATACCAAAACAAAATATGCTTTATTTATGGAATTTTTAAAGTGACTTAGTATTGCATGATATTTAAAATAAGCTTACCAGAAAGAAAGGGAAAGAAAGATTACTTTGGAGGGTAAAGGAGTTATTCCCCTTCCCTCAATATTACTTTCTTAAGCTACTGCAAACTGATGAAAATGCATCCTATGTAAAAAATCTCCAGAAAAAGAAACTTTACAACCTTCTTGGCCACCATCTTGTCAAATTGCAAGTAGGTGGTTAAAAAAAGGTTAGTACTGACTTGGGCAATCGTCAGAAAACAGTATCTGGGCTATCAGCCTCTGAATGATCATGTGGCAGATATCTAAATTACTAAATCTCTCCGTTGGATTTCTCTTCTATAGGAATTAAAAAAAAAAGCTAAATGAACCATTCCTGATCTCTGACATGTCATTAGAATAGAGGCAAGAATATATTAATTGTGCATTGAAAATCACTGAATTACAAAAAAAAATGAACCTTTGGATTCCATTCTTGATGGAAAGTCTGGCAAAAGAAACCATAGTATCAGCAATATCAGCTTTTAATATTAATGGACAGTAATACAATAATACTATATAGCAAAGGAAGATATAAAGTACAATAATGAAAAAAGAGAAAAAAAATTTTTTAAGTCTTAAGAGTTTCAGCAATTTAAAGGTATTTATTTTATCTTATGTTCCAAAGAAATTTCTGAATTAAAGTCTCTACTAAAAAGTTATCTTTTTAAAACTTTTAGAATGATTCCCATTTCTCTAAAGTACAAAATTGAACAGTGCCACATTTTTTAGTTTCGATGTGAAATTTATTCTGAAATGCAAGTACCTGGTGATGTCTTCAGTCAGTTGTGCAGGATCAGGAGGATAAAATTTCACATTAAATGCGAATATCCAAGGAAGATCTGTAATGATTAAATAACAGGTTTATTAACAATGACAATGATCGGATGGCAGATTTCCTTTTATGACTTCCAAAGAGAAGGAAAAAATCATCTAAGAATCACATCTTCAGTTCTGAACATTTAATTAAGCCAAAATATGAAGACCATTTACAAGAATGTCTAAGAATCAAACAAGAAACAACAGTGAAACATGGAGTAACCTCAGTAATAACCTGGCTTGACTCGTGTTAATTTGTCAGCACTTCTCTATGAAGATTTCTTATGGCAACCAGGCATACAATCTTAACATGGCCTATAACAAATACTTGTAAGACATTCATTCTGGAACTCAGTTCTTTAAAAAATTTAATGTGGGGGGCGGGGCCAAGATGGCGACCAGAAAGCAGTAACTGGCGTGAGCTCCCCACCAAATCCCTCCAAAAACCTATAAAAAAAATGGCTCTGAACCAATTCTAGAGCTGCAGAGCCCACAAAGCGGCAGAGGGAAGCAGGGCCCCACCCCAGGACAGCCTGGATGGTCTCTGGGTAAGGTCGGTCCCACACGGACCTCCCAGCCCCCAGCCGAAGGGAGCGGAGCTGAACCCAGCAAGCACGGCGCGAACAGACCAGACGCGGAACTACCAGACCAGGAGACTAGCGGAAAGTGCCCTGGCATCCCAAAA
>JAQQSZ010009680.1:0-12711 GCA_028646595.1 Phalanger gymnotis
ACTGCAGTCTAGTCAGAAGCTGCCCCACCTCCGCTGCCCCAGGGGCAAGTGGCCGGAACCGCAAACTCAGTCACACAGCTTTTCCCACTAACCTTCTCTGCTGTCTTTGCTCTTTGTGGGTTGAGAGGTCTGGTACATTCCACAGCTCGATATTTCGGGATGCCAGGGCACTTTCCGCTCGTCTCCTGGTCTGGTAGGTCCGCATCTGGTCTGTTCGCGCCGTGCGCTCAGCTCCGCTCCCCTCGGCTGGGGGCTGGGAGGTTCCGTGTGGGACCGACCTTACCCAGGGACCATCCAGGCTGTCCTGCGGTGGAGCCCTGCTTCCCTCTGCCACTTTGTGGGTTCTGCAGCTCTAAAATTGGTTCAGAGCCATTGTTTTATAGGTTTTTGGAGGAACTCGGTGGGGAGCTCACGCCAGTCACTGCTTCCCGGCCGCCATCTTGGCTCCGCCCCCGAACCCTCTTTTCTTAACTTGAGGGCTCTGCAGACAATAAAGTCAGTCTATAGATATCTAAAGCTAGAGAGGCTCACCAGCCTTAGGATGGAAATTGTGTTTGTCTCCACTGACTCATAAAACTAGCTAAATATTTGTCGTCATTTATGAATTTTATTTAGAAGCAAGAAGTTCAGATTGATGTTCAAATCTTACCTGAAACTCCACAGATTATTTTTTTTCTCTCTTTACAAGAAACTACCAAGATCTAATTCCCACCTATGTGCCTGAAAGAACGTTTTGGGACTTTTTGTGGGTCACCAAGTATAGCCGTTCAAAGGTCATTGCTAATATGACCCTGAGACCAGTCAATTCTTTCTTTTTTTTAAAAAAAAAATTAATTTATGAAACAAAACAAACGTTTCCACAATATAGTAGAATTTTTTAAAAAATGATTGAACATGAAACTGCAAATCTACTATATACAACTTGCTCTTCCTTTTAAATATATAGCAAAGTTTTCATGTAAATTTCTTTTTCTCCTTTTTTTCTTCCCCTCCCTGCCACCCTAGAAATTGCTACCATTAGATACATGTGTGTGTGTGTTTCTTTGGATGCAAATAGCATCTTCCTTCATAGGTCCTTTGTAGTTAATTTGGGTACTTATAATAGTCAAAATGACTTAGTCACTGGAAGTATCGTTGTTACTGTACACAATGATCTCTTAATTTCGCTCATTTTGCTCTTCGTGATTTAGTGCACGTCTATTTATTTTTTTCCAAAATTGATGAGCTCATCTTTTTTTATGGCACAGTAGCATTCCATCACAATTGTATAGCACAACTTGTTCAGCCATTCTTTCAATTAAGGGGTTAGAACAACACGTCCCCTTTGTTTGGATGTTACATAAATATGATCAGGTTTCTGGCAAGTTAGCTAACTATGCGTTTGCCTTTGAAGACCTTGTTGGAAGGAGACTGATCTAATTGTTTCTTTACCTCCTCCTCTACTTCTTCTCCTTGCTTTTCTTTCCCTTATTTGTTCTCCTCTTTATTTTTCCTTTACCTCTTCTTTTTTCCTCCTCTATGATGTTTTTTACAGTGAATATTTTTAAAAAAGACTTCCTTTCAGAGAAACAAAGGAATAAAGTTTCCCAAGTACACAGTCTGCCCGTTTCAATGTTCAGCAGCCGAGCCTAAAGATTTTAAGGAGTGTCACAATGATGATCTATAGATGTATATAGTCAACCAACCAATTCATTCCATACCTCCTTTGCAAAGCGTAGGTTTTTCAAAGTGACCCCTAGAGCTGTCGTTATCATTGTTCTTTCAGTTCAGTCATGTCTGAGTCTGCATGACCACATTTGGAATTTTCTTGGCAAAGATAATAGAATGACTTGCCATTTCCTTCTCCAGCTCATTTTACAGCTGAGAAAACTGAGGCAAAAAGAGTTAAGTGACTTGCCCAGGGTCACACAGTTAGTAAATGTCTGAGGCTAGATTTGAACTTAGTTCTCCCTGACTCCAGGGCTAACGCTCTACTTTACCCTCTTCACTTTACTCCCTTGCTTCCCTACTACTAGAATAGATATAATCTAATTTTCAACAATGACTGCAACCAGAATATATTTCAATTTATTCCCAATTGCTAGTTAGTTCAGTTCTCATCATGAAAGCCACAGAGGAACATAAATAGACCTCCCCTCCCCCATTAAGAATAGTGAATTGGGCTGGAACATGCCATTATAACATCCCATAGGATGTGTCACAGGATTGCTGAATGACTGTACAGTAATTTGCATCACGTCTGTGGGCATGCCTGCTCCAGCTGCTTTATCAGCAGTCTGTTGTGGGCAAAATGAGCCCCTCTGTGACAGCATTTTGTAGCACATAGAGTAAAACATTCTTAGTAAGAAAGACAAGTACAGTTGTACCTATTCCCTTGATCTTTCTAGGCAAAACTATGCTATGGATGGTGGACATGTGATAAATATTAATTAGCACATAGCAAAACCGTGGACACAACTTTCCTTGGCTTTGGGTTTTTTAAGAGTTCTCTCTTTTAAGAGTGAAAATGTAGAATTAAGACTCTGCCTCCCTACTTCCTAGGTTGTTAGTTGTTAGCAACTATGGCTTGACTTACACTTTTCTAAAAATCCTTTTTTTTTTTATTTGAGAATCAGTCCCATGCGTGCACTGTTTTACACTTCAGCTTTTGCTCTTAATGCATCGCCAATTTTGGTTGCTTTAAAGGATCCTTGTCTTCTGTTTCATTTAAAATTATTGTGTTCTTGACTAGTCATGGGGCTGCCTCACTGATAGGTCTCTTTCTCGTTTTCTCCTTCAGATATTGACGAGTGTGCTGCTAAGATGCATTATTGCCATGCTAACACGGTGTGTGTTAACCTGCCGGGATCGTATCGTTGTGACTGTATCCCAGGATATATCCGTGTAGATGATTTCTCATGTACAGGTGAGTCTCCAGCAGTGATGGAACAATGCCATGGTGGTGGTGTCATTATGTCTTGCCAATTTTATATCTCCATTTATCATCGAGTTCCCACTATATTATCATCTGCTTGATTCATTCTATCAAACTCTCCTGGTACACAAATTCCCATATTTACATGAATATTTGCCTTCCTGAATTTCTTCCTTCTCTTTGCAATTTGTGTACAAAATAAACTCATGTTTACTTCTTCATCCTGACTTTTTGGATAGCAGCCACAACCATAGCTGCCTGCAGATGGGCCTGGAAGTTTAAGATGGTGGATTATTTTGTTGTCCCAGACACAAAAATTTTAGTTTACTTTCTTTTTATAACAATTCATTTTATGTTTTCCTTTTCTTAAAAAATGTGAAATAATAGGAAACAACAACTTACTTATCATGGAGGGCAGAGAACAACAAGGGGCCTAAATGAAAGGATCAGTAAACGTAGCCCATTATTTCTTGACTTTTCCATCTCCCTCTTTTCTCCAATAAGCTGCCAATGTTGACTTCAGATTGTAGTGATCAGTAGCCACCACTACAAGTAGCCCTGGATACCTCTTATTTGCAGGTATTATTTATTTTCATGACAGGTAGGTGGCTCCATAGTGCACAGAGTGCTGGGCCGCAAGTCAGGAAGACTCATCTTGAGTTCAAATCCAGCTTCAGACACTTACTAGCTATGTTACTCTGGTCAAGTCACTTAACCTTGCTTGCCTCAGTTTCCTCATGTGTAAAGTGAACTGGAGAAGGAAATGGCAAACCACTTCAGTATCTCTGCCAAGGAAACCCAAAATAAGGTCACAAAGAGCTGACATAATTGAAAGGATTGAGCAAATTATTTTCAACTCTGTGAGGAAAGCGAAGATAAAAGAGTCAGGGTAGCAGAAATGATGCCTTTTCCATAGGTTGTGGTTTGTCCTTCATTAAGCTCAAGTCAATTTAACAGGCATTCATTAAGTGCCTTCAACATTCCCATAGTGTGCTAATCTCAATCTCTAAATCTCAAACTTTATTTTCCATTCATTTTATGCCTAGCACCAGGCATAGTGACTGGAATATGGTTCCTATCTAACAAATGCTTATTGATGGACTGACTAAAACTTGAAAGCAAAGCAGAAACACAAACTTTTAATCACTTTTCATCCATTTCCTGAATCCATGTATCTTTCATTGAAATAAAAATATTGACGTAACTACCCAGCATCTTCACATAAGAATTTTCTGTTGCAATTTTTATAGTAAAGATTTTTTTTTTTTTACTGTGAGCAGTAATTTAAAGAATGCAAGGACATTCTAAAAGAATTTCCTTTATTAGGAAAGAGAAATGCTTTGTGACTTTGCAACTGATTCTTGAGTAATTGGATTTATTCACTCCTTTAGCAAATGAATGAGGGTTAGGGGGAGGATCTGAGTAAGAATTCCTGTAATTAATCAAAGTTTCTGAAAGGTCATAGTAAATGTGCAAAGAAAGTATTGTTATAGTTTCTTCCTTTCTTCTTCACTTTATAATTAATATGCCTGGGAAATAGAATATAGGATTTATGTGAATACCATTTATGTGATGCCATCTCTGGGACTTGGGCATTTGGATAGTTGCAATGTCTTTTGGTTCCCTGTAAGACCTTCAGATAAACACAATCCAGACAAGAAGCGACTACATAGATGAATATGATCTTGCTCTAAACTGTGAAGGTTGACTTACTCTGTGTTATCCCTATATAGTATGAAGCTTGAATCTCTGCTCCAGGTCAGACTGAAACTAGTATGTCTAATGGTTCTCATCATTATCAAGAATTCAACTAGATCAGGGGAGTCTTGAAAATCCAGAATTCATCTAGAGATCCACAATAAGTACCAAGATGTCCAAGATTTGAAGAAAAAACTGGGCCCCTTACAACCTGGAATGTCTCTGGTTCTTTGGAGATTTTATGGACTGATTACTGTTGTCGTTCAGTTGTTTCAGTCCTATCAGACTCTTTGGAGTTGATGAGTAGTTTGCCATTTCCTTCTCCAGCTCATTTTACAGATGAGAAACTGAGGCATATAGAATTAAGTGACTTGCCTAGAATCACATAGCTAATAAGTGTCTGAGGCTGGATTTGAACTCAGGAAGATGAGTCTTCCTGATTCTAAGTGCAGTGTTCTTTCCACTGTGTTACCTAGCTGCCCAAGGCTGATGATCAGGGTTAGGTTATATATTCAGTCCTTAGAGTCCTTCTTCTCTGAGCCTTGTTTTTAGAGGTAAGAATCCTGAGGCCCAAACAGGTGAAATTGATGAGGTTAGGGAACCATGTTTTTAGGGGTGCTCAAAACCCCAAAATGCCAACACACTGGGTCCTGCTCAGATGAATTCAACTCAAGCCTTCTCAGCCAAAGAGAAAACCAAAGTTTATTAAAGGTTCACCATCTTGGGTTGAATCTTAAGAAATCTCACCATTTGTGATGCTCCCGTTTTCACAAGCCACCCAGATTCAATCTACTGAGCTGGATTAAATCTGAGCACCTTGTGGAGGCGAGATGAAACTTATATACAGAAAGATTGTGGGAGGGATCTAGGGTGGTCGTGGGGTGATGGGAGGAGTGGTTTAGGGAGCATCTTGAGGAAGAGTCTAAGGAGGAGCTTGATGGGACTGGGGTGAGGTCAGACTCCAGGAACCAAGAGAATGAGATTAAGGGTGGGAAGTAGCTGAAGGCTACCTGGAGACAACAGACTCTGTAGGGCTAAGCTTGTTTAAAGGTAACAGATTTGGGTTTAGACTCTTTGATAGGATCAAGGGTGGGAAGTAGCCAGAGACATTGGAAGGCTAGGCTAGGTTAAGAGTAAGGCAGAGATTTGGGCATAGTGATAATGAAAGGCTTATTGCCTCAAGCAAATGCTTCATCTAGTGTCAATGTCTAAACCTCATCAAAATGATTTCTCCAAAGTCACATAGGCAGTAAATATCTAAGGCAAGATTTGAACCTGAGTTTTCTGACTACTTACTAATCTATTGCTCTTCATACTGAGCCATGGGATTCATCTTTGCAAAAAGGGCTCCCTTCCCAATGTTGTCATGAAGTTATGTTCACTCAGGTTTCCACTAGGAGTACTGGATTTACTATGGCCTATCTTGTAACAATATGTAACTTTTTAGATCACACTTTTCTTCAGAAAAATTTAATGAGAGATTTTAGTAGACTATGTAACTTATGTATTTTGAATCACTTTTTCATGGTCAAGAATGCTAGTGGATCTTGAGTAGCTCTAACCTCCATACCCCCACACTGCCAGCTGGGGTCACTGTGAGACAAGATGCTATGGACCAGACCCAGGGCAGTTTGAGTTGACTTTGCTCCCAAGTAAAATGACCTGAAATTCAGCTGTTGGCCCTCTGGACATGTAAGGAACCTTTATTAGCTTGAGCAGGAAGCTACTGAGATCCCCACGATGCTTTTGAGATGCTTTTACCTAAGGGTCATATATCATATTTTTTTTAAGTGATCGTTTCTCTGAACCAATAGACATCTAGTAGTCCTGTGCACCATATATTTTTATATTCAGTATCTCACCATTGACATTCTTCACTTCTTTAGCTCAAAGAGTTTTCTAGACTCTGAAAAAATCAATTACTTAGCGGCTACTGCCACTATCCTGAAGATTTCAATCCAAATATTTCAATGATAAACCTTTCCTTTGTTACATTTTGGGTGAGGAAGTCTTTGTACCATGGCTTGATAGATTTATTTTGGATCTAGGAGCTGGTCTGCAGTCCCTTCTACCAATTTAATAATTTTATTTTAGCGTTTCAGGTAAGAAATACAAAAGAAAGGAAAAAATGGGCGGTATATTGCCATAGGGCATTAGCCTACAGTTCTCGCTTTATGCAAATTCACATTAAAGGAGTTGGACTCTCCCACAGGCAGGACCCCTGGCCCAGGCTCAGCTCTCAGAAGCAGCAGCAGGGGCACTGCCTGTGCCAGGGGTCCTCTGCTCTAGGCACTGTTCTGGCTACAGGGCACAGAGGCCGGGATGGGAAGGGCCACAGCAGAGCCCAACTGAGAGGGTAATTTTTCAAGCCTGTTGTCTGCTGAATGGACTACTTTAGTAAAGCGAGAACTGGCTGGATTCTCAGTCTTAGACTGAGATGCAAATTGGAGTCACTTAGGTTATATGGAAATGTCTCTAAAGATTTCCTAGAAATATTCAACCTGTGTAAAATCATTGTTGTTGTTTGCCCTTTGTTCTCAAAGAGAACATCAGGAGGGTGATATCTTGACTTGCAAGTGAATTGGATTTGAGTAAGGCAGAGCTGTGCAAAGTCAGCAGCCTTACTCTCTCCTCCAGAGTCATCAGAGTCCAGTGGCAAGACATAGGTCAGGACAACTAGGGATGGCCCTGGATGCAGTGGGATACCTTGGCCTTTTTAAGCTAAGGTCTTTCCCAGGACTCAGCTTTTCTGAGGCAAAGCGCTTTCAGTAATTAAAGCCTAGATAAGGACTGAGACAAAAGATGGCCTAGTTTGCCATTGTAAAAGAACCAGTCTGGGAGGGTAAGGCACTCAGGATTTCTGGCCAGAACAGAAACAGTTGCTATTTACACTCACTCTGAGCCATCAAAACCCAAACAATGAGCCTGTGTGAAGTCACAAAGATGGGAACTGGGAGATGGTATGTCATGTGTGTGGAACAGAGAGAAGGCCAGTTACTAGGTGTCCTGATGACCAGGCACCTGGAATTTATGTGACCTAATCTACATAGGAAGTACTAACTTTTTAGAGACCAAAGAACACTTTTCCCTACTTTGTGTATACTAGAGGAAAGAATGAAAACTGACATCAGTCAAGTGAAGAGTTAAATGTTGTTAGTGATGTGTAGGCAAAAGCTTACCCTGATGCAATTTCTCTGAAACAATGTAAATTGCCTGCCGATAACATTTTCAATTTTTCCAATGAGCCATTCATAAAATCTCAGTTGAATTTACATTAAAAGAAGTAGGTAGGAATCAGATAGTCATCCAGTTTGGAAGAAGTAGCAGTCACTTCTGAAATTCTCTTTTCCACTCCCACGTGTGTAGAATCCACTTTTCAGGAAGCTTTCCCCCCGAAATAGCCCAGTGATAAAAGGGTTCAGTAATGATGGGGTGTGGGAGAGTTGAGGAAACAGGATAGCAGAACATCTCTCCTTCTTCCCCACCCATGAAAGCTTTACCTGGTTCAGATTGAAATGGAATATTCTCTCTCTGGAGGAAAAAAACAAACAAACAAAAAAACATTTCAAGGAGTTCAACAGAATAATGATTACCTGGATGTAGACAGCATCCAGTAAGAGAGCTGCTGGCCTTAGGGATGTTCAGCAACAATATCTTTTCTTGACACAACAACACATCTTATGAGGCTTATAACATCTTTTTGGAATGTTCTCCTTGCCCTTTGAGAGGGGCTAATCTAAAGCAATTGACCCACACTAGTTCATCGGTATTTTTGGATCCTAATTCATGTATATGTCTAAATCACTTTCCCTTTTCTTCATCTTCCATGAACTTTGAAGCAGGAGGGAGGCCCAGAGATTGCATTTTTAGGAGACTCCATTTTTTTCCTGAACAGAATTTTGCTTTTGGGTTTTGTGAACCTATTACCTTGGTTAGCCTTTGATTTTCATGCTTTTCTCTACTTATCCGGAGTGTTCAACCTTCTGGCAAGAAAGTATCCTTGGGCATTCAAACAGTTAGGAAGCACAATTGTGATTTATAGCAAAGATGAGAAACAATACAACATATACTTGACAGTAAGTGGTGAACATTCATTTTTATGCCAAAAATTTCCCATAAAGGTAAGAAATAACAGGCACAGGTAAGTGACCTAACAAATATTTTGTGTGGTTTTCATTGCCTTACTGGGTGTGTGTGTGTGTGTGTGTGTGTGTGTGTGTGTGTGTGTGTGCGTGTGTGTGTGTGCGCGTGTGTGTGTATGCTAGGAGGAAAATTTGTAGGAAGCGTGGGCTTGATGTACTCTAAGGAAGTTTACATCAAAAAATGATAATAGTCTGACAGCTTAACTTGGGGAAAAAAAAAGCACTGACTTTATTGAAAAGAGGTTGATATAGCAATTTAAATTCTCTGGAAAAGGAAACAAGATGTTGGGGAATTTTTAGAATATTTTACAAGGCAACCAAATCCAAGATTTAGTCAAAGAACTTACACATAATAAATAATGATTCTAGAAACTCACATTTACATGGAATTTCATGTTTTCAAACCATTTTTATACCTATTACTTGATGAGTAATAAAAATGTTTTGCAAACTTAAGTCATTACATGAATACATTACATGAATACATATTACATGAATAGTATGCTGCTGCTACTACTACTACCACTACCACCACCACCACTGTAACTGCCACTACCACTACTACTACCACTACTACTACCACTGCTACTACTACTACTACTACTATTACTAAACATTTTGTCCTTCCAGCAACATCATGGTATAAGCAAGAGAGATAAATATTATCACTGTTCCAGACAGTCCTTCATCTAATAGTGCATTTTGTCGGGTTTACTGAAAACTTGTCTTATGTGTGATTATTTTGAGATCTTAAAGTTCTTGTTTGTCTAGTTGGTTCCAATGACCAATTTTTATATTTAACCACTAAAGTTTTGATGATTACTGTTAAAAACCTAGATTGAAATCTGACAATTCCGGTCTTTCTTATTCCTACTTTTAAAAAAAATGATTTTCCTTGAAGAATCTTTTTATTCTTTCATATTAATTTACTTATCATTTTGTGTAGTTTTTTAGGAAAATTCCTTGGCAAGTGTGATTGGCTTTATATTAAATTTCTAAGTTAATTTTGGCTTTATTATAATTTTTATTCTATTGTTGTGATCTAATCATGAACAATATATATCTCTCCAATTATTTTTTTTTTCATTTCTATGAAGAATAGTTTATAGTTTTAGTTGCATATGTCCTGGGTGTGTCTTAATAAGTCAATTCACAAATACTTTATACATTGAATTTTATGCATGGAACTTCTCTACCTTCTCCTGATTAGTGAGTTTCATTAATAATAAAATTGTAGACAATTTTGGAGGGTTTATTTTGTATCTTCTTTTATGGGTTACAACATTTGCAAGGATATATGGCAAGGTTGGATGGTCAACTGATTCATTAATATTGTATGTCTGGAAGAGATAACACAAATAGTAAATGAATCCAGGTTAGAATTAAACAGAAGGAACTTCTCCCAGAAATGAAGGACTATTGCTTAATGCTAATATATATAAAAGAAGATGGACTAGTTAAGTGGCAAGAATGAGAAGGATGCTATGGGAACAGTCCAGGTGCTCCAACAATATTCTCAAGGTGTCAAGAGAAAGTAAGTCAGTCCTTGAGCACATTGAGTATACCTCTCTATGGCAAACTAATGGGAGGTGATTGGCAAGAGGATGGGCAGGCATGGATTGGCTATGATCAGTATCAATGAAAAGTACTTTTGATTTGATGAGATCACAGATTTATTTGTGTATTATTTGTCCTGCTACTTTTCTGAAGCACCAATGCTGTCTGTCATACTTAATCCCTAATATGTTTGTTGGAAAAAACAAGTTACTCTACAACCAAGTTTAATATAATGGACATTTGATTTTGATGATAACGTTAATAATAGTGCTTCAATACTTCAGGAATTTATGGTTTCATCAATATGGAGAGTCCCTTCACTAGAGATTTATATAGATTGTAACCCCATTATAACTTACATGGTCTTCAAGGGTTATTTTATTGGCAGAAAAATTAGTTTATCTGAGGTCGTTCTTATAATAGCTGACACCCACATAGCATTTTACATCCATTCATATTTGATTCTCATAGTGGCACCCTGGGAATTATTTCCATCTTAAAGATGAGGAATTAGAGTTATAGAGGTAAGCCAAGTATACAAAGTCATTTAGCTAGTAAGTTGTAGAGCCCAGACTCAAACTGAGGATCTAGGCCTCCAAATTCCGTATACTTTCTACTGTATTGTATCTGTTTCCTAAGGCAGAGATCATTTTTTCCCAGTTTTCCAGAGAAAATTTTGGCACACTTTTCTTACTGCTCATGTCAGAGTGTGAAAGATGCATTTTATCTCAATAACGACCCACATTCGTTTTGAGTTGGAATTGAGTTTACTTGGTGCTAAAATACTCAGTACAGAGCATGTGACCAAGTTTGTACTGTATTATTTCCATGGCAGTCAGTGTGGGGCAGTGGAATGGCCAGTCTTCAAGCCAAGGAGACATGAGTTCAAGTCCCACTTCTGACTCATACTGGCTATGTGACCCTGGGTAAGTTACTTAACCTCTTGGTGAGATCTCAACTCCCCGAGGTTTGAAGTTGCAAAACAGGTGCCAATCTACAAAGGTAAAGGATGTTTCCAGACCTATGAGTTATTTGTGCCAAAAAAAAAACAGAAAAAACAAACTCAGGTCTTGTCTCTACCCAGAACTTCCACCTTATATTGGTTCTTACTGCTATCTAGATTGTAGTCAAATCTACATTTGCAAGTGGCTAAACTATAGTAGGTGTGGCAGAAGACCAGGAAGATTCATGATGTTTCCCTTCAGGGTATCGAATCATGAGACTATTAATCCTACATTATCCTTGACCCAAATTCATCAAGCAAAGCTTGTTAATGCTTCTATAGGCTAGTATTGTTGGAGCTGTGAGTTTAGAATCTTAATTAAGCCTTTTTTTTTTAAATGCTTTTATTAAGGACATTATAGCTTCCTAAGAAACTGCTGGAATGATTCTAGCATTCCCTCTTGGATTTGCTGCGTGTAGGTTACCCACTGCATGCAAGGCTTCCCCTTGCCTCTTTAGATATTTCTCAGGTTTTTTTTTTTTAATTCCCACCTTGAAAGGCTGATACTGATTCTTCCTCTGAGACTGACTTAAAACCTCATTACACAGTACAAGTGCATTTATTTCTTCACAATTCTTTGTAATGATAAATTATTTCTAGCACTGGTTTAACAGCTCCATAGTACACCCTATTTTTTTTTCTTAGCTCATATAAGTTTCCCTATATTTTTTAATTTCTCAGTTACATTTTACTGCTGAAATGCGATCCTGCTCAAGTTTCTCATTTGATAATGTGTCTTTTCAGTCAAAGGATTAGGACTCTCCCAGGCCTCAGCCTTAAGGTCTGAAGGTAGTATAGAGCTAGGAGTCTAAGATGTTATATATTCCAAGATTCCAAGAATGGAAGTTACTGGTGGTGCTGGTGCTGGAGTGTGTGTGTTTGTGAGTGTATATGCGTATGTATGTGTGTGTGTGTTTGTGTGTGTGTATATATACACATATGTGCATGCATACATGTGTGTGTACTTCTGGTAGAGACTGGGAATTGAATGCCTGAGAGTCTCTCTATATATGTCTTAGTACCCCTTATCTTTGGTTGAGGTTTTGGAATGGGTTCAGAGCATGTGTTTAGTGTAGATCCCACCCCACCTCCCTGGCTGCCTTTAGTTTTTATTTTACAGGAATTTTTTTGCCACATAATTCTTCATTCATCACTGAAGTATCAGAACTACAAGATATCCTATTCCTTGAGGAGACAATGAAAGTAAATGGTATGAGGTCCTTAATTTTAATAAATACTTGGTTTCTTCTTTCTTTCCTTCCTTCCTTCCTTCCCTCCCTCCTTCCTTCCTTCCTTCCTTCCTTCCTTCCTTCCTTCCTTCCTTCCTTCCTTCCTTCTTTCCTTTCCTTTCCTTTCCTTTCCTTTCCTTTCCTTTCCTTTCCTTTCCTTTCCTTTCC
>JAQQSZ010009682.1:0-12711 GCA_028646595.1 Phalanger gymnotis
TGTTGGCTGTAGCTATGGCCCAGAAGAGTGAATCTTCTGGAAATATGGGAGTTCCAACCAATCTCGATGCTATAATCATTACAACATATGACATTAATTAATATGAGGATCATAAATCCCCTGACATTCCTTCCTTCAGGTCAAAGGCTGGGATGGCACTGGAGAGCAAAGGGGCACATCCACCTGAAACATGATTTTGATTTTATGTAAGTCAGGAATGGATAGATGAGATACAAGATACAAAATAAATGACAAGGCAAATACAGAGAAACATCAGAGCAGAGAGGGTGGAGGGGACAATGCAGCCAAGATTTCCAGGTAACCAGGAGAATGAGTCAAAGGAAGGTGAGAGGGAGACCTGCTTCAGAATGTTTTGTCCCCTATTCCATAAATCTTTTGCTTGCCTGTTTAGAGCACTAAGGTCCTCCTCCATAAGGAAAGCTTGAGTGGTCTAGAAATAACATTTCTTCCCAATTACAGCACATGCCCCTCATTGCTCAGCAGTTAGGGTGTCAATCACCCAGTCAATTTGGGGCAAGTGACGCAATCTACGTTGGGAGGCTGGCGAAGAGGCTTCCAGTATGCTCCAGATCCATGGTTATCTCTGCAGAGAGGTTCCTGAAAGAGGGGTCCAGCATACCAACGGTGACTGTGGTACCAGTCAGGGAACAGACGACTATGGCTCATTGTCATGAAAGTGAGCTTCCACTGTCACTGAAGGGGCTATCTTAACTAGAGAGTGGTTTTCTGGAAATAGGGATAATTTGGGCATGGTGTAGACAAGAGTGGGGAGACCTTCCCTAACAGAGGGAGCTTCTGATGTAGAGTAGAGAAGCATAAGAAGAATAGTCCTGAGGAAGGGGGCAAGTTGATTGTAAAAATGTGGGTATTAGAGGATGAATCCCAAGCAAAGTGAGTCCAAACTGGAGGAATAGAGGGTTTCCAGGCATTGGAACAAGAGGCCATTCTGGCATCCCAGGCTAATCCAGAAATTAAAAGATGCCTTTACAGTTGCCTTTATTTGAGATGTAAGTCAGAGGTCTAATCCCTGATTTCTTGGGGTAGACTACCTCACTCCACTTGGAAGAGAGGGCATTTATAATATTATAAGATGCTCCAGTCCTAGAACCTGTGGCCACAGAAACTGGCCAGAGGAATCTAATAAGGCATTTAGGAAAGAAACCCTTGACGATGAAGGTAGAATTACATTACATGGGGTATAATGATACAAGGTGGGTGCCTAAGTTGCTGCTTGTGTGGAGGATGCAGAGTATAGCCTGAGTTTCTAGAAAGACTCTCCAATGTAATGAACCTTGTGAAAAAGGGACTAATATGCTTGGGGCCCTCAATTCTGTGGTTACGTTCTCCATTTCTTGGTTAGGGTGCTCCCTCTCCCCAAAGGCAGAAGTACTTCAGGTATTTTAATGCTTGCAACTGAGAGACTGAGGATATAGGTGAAGGTAGGGGATACAAGCTTCTTCCTTTACAAAAGCTACTCCTCTGTGGAGCAGAACCACAGCTGATTGGCTTCTCAGGCCGAGGTGGAGCAGGAGTTTTTGGAGCATGCTGTCTTGGCCAGTAAAATAAAACCTTCCCATTAGGTTCATGATCCAGGTTTCTAATAGGGAGGCAACATCTAAAGCTTGAAGTGGCTGTGGCCCTGAATAACATGCCCAACAGTCAGTTCGATTGAGTGTTTTAGAGAAGCCTTGTTTTGGGCTTCTGAGTGGGTCTTTTGGGGGTGGAGGTGGCAGAGCAAGACCATATTTTTGACACAATTGAACAGTGCATATTTGCTCATAGGATGGGCTCATAGAAATTGCAGCTAGCTCCTCAGCACTCTCAAAGCATATCTGTCTTATTTTATAGTCAACCCTCAAAAATAGTGTCACTACCTAATTAATGAGTACAATCAATATACAAATATGAGCAATCCAACAAGGATTCCATCTTGGTTTCAGGGCAGCATCGGTGCAACATGAGGGAAACAGGCAGATCCTGAAGCTACTGGCACATGATATTTGAGACAGTGTCTTTTCCACTCTGCAAGCAGAGCTCAAATTTCAAAGAAAAGAGAGAGGCCAATAAGATGATAAAAAAGAAAAAGAAAACAAGTGTATGACCTTAGAAAGTTTTTTGGATGACAGGGAAGACTGACAGAAACTCAGAAGAGGACAACAATGTTAAAACACCTAGGGCCAAACCGCAAAGAAAACTGTCAAATGGTCTCAAGCCCAGAGAGAAGTCATGGAAGAGTTTAGAAAGGAGCTTAAAAATCCTATGAGTAAGGCAGAAGAAAAATTTTAAATAATGATGCAAGAGTGATGCAAGAGAACTACGACAAAAAGGGTCAAAAGCTTGGAGGAAGAAAACAATTGCTTAAAAAGTACAACTGGCCAATTGGAAAAGGAATTAGAAAAGCTAAGGAGGAAAGAACTACTTAACAGTTAGAATTGGGCAAGTGAAAGCTAATGACTCTATGGGACACCAAAGATGAACAAATAAATTCAAAAATGAAAAAAATAGAGGAAAATGTAAAGTCCCTCACTGGAAACACAACTAGTCTCAAAAATTCATCCACAGGAGACAATGGCAGCAATATTGGAGTACCTGAAAACTGTAATATAAAGGAGGATCTAGACAGCATCTTTTAAGAAATTATGAAAGAAAAATGCCCTGGTATCTTGTAACCAGAAGGCAAAATAGACATTGTAAAATCCACAGATCACCTCAAGATAGAGAACTGAAAATAAAAAATCTATGGAAAATTGTACCCATATTATAGAGCTATCAGGTCAAGGAAAAAATACTACAAGACAATGACATGATATTAAAGCTAAATATATATGCACAAATTGGTATAGCATCCAAATTCTTAAAGGAGAAGCTAGGTGAGTTACAGGTTCATGACCAAACAATTGATAGACACGACTATGAAATGTAAAATACACAGTTTTGATTATATTAAATTAAACATTTTTCATAAACCAAATGAATGCAACCAGGACTAGAAGAAAAGCAGAAAGCTGGGTATAGCAGTAAGGCAATATTCATGACCTCAGAGAGGGCCATAGACATGCCTTAGTGGTTTGGAATTGAGAAATATAGGGAACTCTCTAGGTAGAATGCAGAGGAAGTATAACATTTATTTAGACTCCAGAACATAAGATTCAAAGACCAATGCCCTCAATTTGATATTGTAGCAATAATATTCCAAAATCAATAGGCCCACCTCACTGTAGTAATAAGGAAATTATAACAAAATATTATAGCAAGGAACCAAGTCATACTGTAGCTTCCCCTTGATGCTAGGGCCTTCCTATAAAAAGATCACCCACGAATCATAACTCTCCACTTAGCACTCTCTCCTGCCGCTCTGCTGACGCCAAGTTTGTTGATGTCCACAACTCTCTTCTTCCGCATTCTCTGTTCTCACTCAATGCTGGCTTTCTGATTCTGAATCCTGCTGGTCTGTACTCCACTGCTCCAAGTTTGCAGTTCCCCCAGTCCTGGCCTCTCATTTTATATGGTCCTAGCTGTCATCTGATTGACTAGAACTCAGCTCACATACCACTGTTCTCTGGTCTTAGCAACTCCCCTAGGGCCCTGAACTTTAGGCCTACTTAGAAACAAAGATACAATCACACTTTCCCACCTAGGCCCATCGGAGACTTATTGAATGGGTGGGGAAGATCTATGATCAGATTAATACTACACTGGGAAACAATCTTTATAGGTAGTCTCTCATAAGACCTCGTTTCTCAAATATGTAGGGAACAGAGACAAATTTATAAGAATATCACTTATTTACCAACTGATACAAAAGTATTTATAGCAGCTGTTTTTCTGGTGGCAAAGAATTAGACACAGAGGGGATGCCCAACAAATGACTGTACAAGTTGTTGCATATTAATGCAATGGAATACTATTGTTATATAGGAAATAATGAGCAGGAGGATTTCAGAAAAAAACCTGGAATCACTACATAAACTGATGCTAAGTGAAGTGATCAGAACCAAGTAAAACAATACACAGTAAAAGCAACATTGCATGATGATCAACTATGATAGATGTGGTTCTTCTCAGCAACAAAATCATCCAAGATAATTTTAAAAGACTTAGGACAGAAAATGTTATCTGTATCCAAAGGAGCAGTTTGAATGCAGATTGAAAGAGAGAGAGAGAGAGAGAGAGAGAGAGAGAGAGAGAGAGAGAGAGAGACAGAGACAGAGAGACAGAGAGACAGAGACAGAGGGAGACAGAGAGACAGAGACAGAGGGAGACAGAGAGGGAGACAGAGAGAGAGAGATCCAAACCACTTATTCTTTCCCATATCTCCTTTAAGCTACTCATCCCTATCTTTGCCCAGGTGTTATGTTATTGAAAATGGGAAGATCTTTCCCATCCATTAATAGGCCCATACAATCTGTCTGAGTCACATGAGTCTGGGTTACATGAGCCTGTGTTGAGATGAGCTTGCCAAATGGGTGCAGCAGGAAGGAGTGGAGCAGGAAGTGGGGCAGAACAGTCAGAGCTTAGGGGAGAGAGAGACACACAGAGAAGCAGCTAGTGTGAGTGAGAGAGGGAGTGATTTTGCTTAAGGGAGCTGGTTTGTGGGAAGGCCCTAATGGAGGGAAGGCTTGAGAATGCCGATGCCCCTGGCATTGGTAATGTGTATAGACTTCTTGGTCACTATGATGGATTTCTTTGTTGCTATGATTGATTTGGCTTTCTGGTGTTGGAGTAAATATTTTGGTTCTATCTTCCACCAAGAGAGTCTGTTACATTTTGCGATTCAGAACTATGCTGGTATATTCATAGCAGCCACAGACACTGGGTATTGCATTGGCACTGCATTTGGCAATGAGAATGGGATCGCAAAATATCAAACCTCTACTTGAGGCAGGAAGACTTCAGGGAAGGACATGTACATCCCAGGATGGAAGGATTTACCTTATTCTTCCCTCTCGAGAGAATGGGGTAAAAGCACAGTACTCTGAAAACTGGGAACTGAGGCTCCATAAGTGAGGACCTAGAGATTTAGAAAGATGTTTGCAAGGAATACCAGTGGAACCAGGGAAAGAAATGCCAAGGGTATGTAGAAGTGACTGGGCCTTGCTAACAAGTTATTGCTGTTATGTATAAAAGTAGACACAAATTGCTCGAGGAAAAGGTTCAGATGAAAAAGGAGTTAGCTGGTTTGCATGAGAAACTCTCTATGCTAAAGTATTTGAACTTTCCTTTAGAAGAGAAGGCCAAAAAGTCTCCTGTGGTAGAAAAAAGCATATGTGAATTTAGCTCAGAAAAATAAGCAAAGAAAGTAACAAAAGGGGGGAGCATGCAGCCTTTTCAGAGGCTGGGTTTGATTGGGACTAACACACCTGGCAGGATGCATGGGAGGAGAATGAAACAAAGTTAAATGAGGCTTCTAGCAACGTGGAAGTTTGTCCAATACTAAGAACCAAGGGGGCCACATAGTATTTGGGGAAATAATTAAGGATTTTACTCAGCAGGAGGTCACAGATATTTTGAGTTGATTCACCCCCAAAATGGGAGATTGTTAGTATCTGGGATGGTGAGAATCAGTGCTGAAGGGGCCAGAGGAGCAGGGATATATAACATACATTGTTTGAAATTCATAGGTATTAGAATCTTTTTGTACAGCAAGCTTTTAGGGATTACCATATGCAGGAAGGTAACAATGTAACTAATCTGTTAGCTTTAGCTACAAAAAGATGCAGCAGACAGTATCCTACTGACTCTTCATGGCCTAGTGGAGATAGACTGGCATTCGCTTAGATACCATATGAGAAAGTTGAAGGAAGAGGTAAAGAAAATGTCAATAATGATTGGAGACACAGGTGTCTATCACAGTACTCTCTTAACAATTTCTTATGGAGATATAATAGTGAAAACAGCTCCTCTTGCTTATGAGCACTTAATTCTGACTCTACTAATTGGGAAAGCAGGGTACCCTCTTTTGGAGGTGCTGGATAAGTTTTTACAGTTAAATGACTTAGGGGAATGGGGAAAAATAAATTTCCTCAAGAGAAAACAATAGCCAGCCGTTTCAAAGTCAGAATCGATTAATAAAGAAAGAATTGTTTACTCCTCTATTAAGAGCAGGAATAGATTTTGGAAGAATAGATGGTATGCCAACTAATGAACTACATAAAATGTACCTAGAAAAGGGGCTTAATATTAGATTGAATAAGGAAGTAAGATCTGCCCCTTACAGATCATTCCGAATCATTGTATCTAAGTTTGTCACATCTTCAGGGAGAACAGGGAATTGGCAAAGCCCCAGCTCAGATTAAAGAAATACAGAGCAGTAAGGAAGATAGGAATTAATACTGTTTTAGTGGTTTCATGGTCTTTAGAAGGATGACTGACCCTATATTTACCCTGCTTCTGGTTGTTGTCATCTCCTCATTTTTTTTTGGCTTTTCAACTTGTTTGCCAAATTTGTTTCATGCAAGTTTGGTGCCCTCTACTCATAGATGCCTGTCTGCTTGAGCTGGATGTCACCACCTGTCTAAGACTGTGCTGTGTCACCCCTGGCCCTGGCATTGATGAAGCTCTAGATGCCAATTAAAGAACTGTACCCTTGAAAGGGCCCTCCTGGGGCAGGTACAACTCTATGTCCAATTTCAACAGGATGTAGCTATAGAAGAAGAGACCTTCACCCCTTACCCCAAGGGATTTGGGGCCCTATTTGGTCAAGGGGGGAATGATGGGGTGCTTGTGCTGAAGCCGCAGATGAAGATATTGTTTTATGTGTTTATTTTGCATTATCCTTGTTATATTTTTGTACAGTTCTGTTGATACCAGTTACCCCTAAACTCACATTGACCTATGCAATGGATATGAAAGATCTTGGGGCTGAATGCTATGTTAATGAAAATGTGAAGACCTTTCCCATCCATTAATAGGCCCATATGACCTGTCTAGGTCACATGAGTCTGAGTCCAATGAGCCTATGGTGGAAGGAGCTTGCCAAATAGATGCAGCAGGAAGGAGTGGAGCAGGAAGTAAGATAACACAGTCAGAGCTGGGAGAGAGAGACACACAGAGCAGCAGCTGGTGTGAATGAGAGAAGGAATGATTTTGCTTAATGGAGCTGGTTTGTGGGAAGGCCTTAATGGAGGGAAGGTTTGGGGATGTTGGTGCCCCTGGCATTGGTAATGTGTATAGAATTCTTGGTTACTGTGATGGATTTCTTTGTTGCTATGATTGATTTTGCTTTCTGGTGTTAGAGTAAATATTTTGGTTCTGTGTTCCATGAAGAGAGTCTGTTACATATTCAGAACTATGCTGGCATATTCATAGAAGCCACAGACACTGTGGGTATTGCATTGGCACTACACCAGGGTCACTCTCCAAATTTTATTTTGTTTTTACTTAAATTTCAGTAAATTAATGACTTTGTCATTGCCATTGTCATTAATCAAGGGACCATGTTAAGCACAGTTCTTCTCCTCTAAGACTTTTCCTTTCTTGTTTCAATTCATGAAAGGGAAGTTGGGTGTTTGGGAGGTGCCCTTCAAGTCCTCATATATACCCAGATATTGAGACTGTACCTAAGTCTTGATTTTCTTATTCCTTTTCTTTACAATACCAATAAATACTCCAGTGATCAAATATTGACTCGATTATTCTTAAGGTGGTTTTTGTCACTCAGCTTTCAGCATCCTGGGTTCTAGATGTAGGGACAGAAGTAATATGGTCCTGAGCTACTTGGTGCATGGCTGATACCAGATTATTCACTTGATGCACAGCCCTGACATAGAGTTAATGATGTAGTCCTCATTCCCCTAAGTGCACTGTGTTTAATGTTGCATAGGGATCAGGCATATAACAAATATTTTTCAACCTCTGTAAAGTTCATAGTTCTTGATGGATATCAAGAAATGGAATGTTAAGAGTTCCTCAACATCCTGTATAATCTTTGATCGTTTCCTTGGAATAGAGTCTGATTTTCTCTCTTTTCTTATTTTACTGAAAAGAGCTAAAAATCTAATTAATTTCAGAGTGAGAAAGGCAAGTTTGCATGTGGAAGTCCCCCTTAGGTGAAGGTTTACCGTTGCTGGGCAAAGGCAGGATTCATATACATAAAAAAGAAACTCACAAAGCGTGTGGATCACAACAAAATCATTCTTGGGTGTTGAAATATTTCCCATTATAACGACACACATGCAGGACTTTTAGGGACAATACACGTTCTCTTGAGTAAGTCATTTTACCTTCTGGGCTTCATGTCCTTTATCTGGAAAATTAATGGGTTGGACTCTATAGCCTCTACAATCCCTTCCCATTCTAAGTCTATGAGCTAGTCTCAATGAGCCTATGAATCTGGGAAGGGAATGGGCTGAGTTAAAATGGGATTGGATATCAAAAGGAAATAACAGAGGGAAAACCTCTTCACCTAGAGTAGTAGTTCATGATAACAGGGACTTGGTGAGTAGAGTAATTTGGAGGAGGATGGAGGGACACATTAGCTTTAGGGGAAGAATGAGTTCTGAACATCAAACTTTTATTGGAAACTTAAGTTAGTAAATTTTTGGGAAATGTCATTTAAGACATTGGTAAAGGAATGATGGAGAAAGGCATGGTAGCTGGGTCCTATAAAGGCTGGCATCCTTAGGTGACCAAAGAGCACAGTTGCTTATGTTTATGTAGTTTCTAATAGGAGGATATGGGGCAGGAGCTTGCCTATACAATTATTTTATCTAGGGTTTTATTTTTGTTATGTTATCCTTCTATTGTATATTGACCTCACTGGCTCATTCTTGGCACTGGAAGAAAGTTAGTGAAAGGACTTGAGTCAATGACATTCAAATGACTTGTGCAAAACAGGATATCAAAATATCCTCAAGGAGTCCAGGTTTCTGTGTGGGGAAGAAATCACAAGATTGCAGACTACCCATTATTATAATCACAACATTATATGTGTGGTTTCCAGTGAAGATGGCTTCAAAGGTTTTGGCTAATTAATATTTGATTAGTATGTTTTGGACAGGAGTTTTTGCCAGCCCTCAAACTCAGTTCTCGATATGAACAATACCTTCAGATAAGGGACTGACTATATTTCAAAAAGACTTTGTTCTGTGAGATCCTTATAAGAACAGTTGCCTTTAGTCCATGCCCCTTTTGGGCCTAAGCTCAGCTCAAACCACAGATGAAGGTTAGTGTGGGACACAAAGAATCTATAATTATGTAAGGAGGTTTTTTTTTGGGGGGAGGGCGGTCAGGTGAGGTAATTTACAGACAGTTTTAGTAATTCAGGTACTTTGTCTTTCTAGAGTTAGATAAATAGGAAGTAATATTCTAATTTTCCATATTCTGATGAGTCCTCAAATCTCTATTCATCCATGAATTACAAGTCAAACCCAATCTAGTCTTTAAACTCTATTTCAACTCTTTTCTTCAGTCATCTATGCTCTTTGCTGTTCTTCATGCATAATGTTCCATCTTTCCCCTACATTCATACAGCTGTTCCCCCCACTTGCAGCATATTTATTACTCATCTCTATCTCTTAAAATCCCTAACTTCTGTTAAAGTTCTGTTTTTGTCATCTCCTTAGGAAAACGATTCCAATTTCCTGTCCTATTCCTTGTTCAGATGTTGCCTTCACCTAAGAAATCATGTTAAAACATATTTTGCATTTTATTTTCTATATGCATGTTGTTTTCCCAAATAGTATTTAAATTCCTCAACAAACATTTTTCTTTCTACACCCAGCACCTAACAAACTGTCTGGCACATAATAAGCACTTGATATATTTTTAATAAATTGAATTGAATTATGTGGCACAAAATATCTATAAGAAAAATAAAATCTATTTTGACTCTAATTAAACATTTCCATTACTTGGGCATAAAACTTTGCAAATTAGGAAACATACACATGACTGGTTTGTTTAATTTTCCATTCAGATTTTGACACTGATCTTTTGATCGTATAATTGTAATGAGTTATTAATTGAAGTATCAAAAATGAAGAATATAATAAATTCAGAGAAACAGAGGAAAAATTCTGTGAAATGTTAAGTGAAATAAGGTGAACTAAGAGAACAATATGCACAATGACTATAGTAATGTAAATAAAAATCCCAATTATGATTAACTGTAATGATCAAACTCAGACCTGGATAACAAATGACAAATCACATTTCCATCAATCGAGAAACAGATAGGTAAGTGTTAGCACCCT
Organism: Phalanger gymnotis; assembly: GCA_028646595.1. Classification (NCBI taxonomy): domain Eukaryota; kingdom Metazoa; phylum Chordata; class Mammalia; order Diprotodontia; family Phalangeridae; genus Phalanger; species Phalanger gymnotis. The sequence goes on from JAQQSZ010009682.1 coordinate 10,215, forward strand.
GACTCTGCTACCTACTTTTTGACCAAGGGCAATTCACTTTACCTACTTGGCTTCATGTTCTTTATTTGGAAAATGAGGGGGTTGGATCATATGGATTTTAAAATCCCTTGGCAATCCAAGTCTGTGAATTACTTCCTATGAGCCTATGAATCTGGGAAGAGACAGAGATGAGTGAAATTGGAATGGGGTATCAAAAGGAAATAACAGAGGGAAAAACTCTTCACCTAGAGCAGTAATTCTTGATAAGAAGGATTTGGTGAGCAGAATATTTGGAAGAAGGATGGAAGGATGCATTAGGGTTTGGTAAGAATGGGTTGTGAACATCAAATATTTAGCTAAAAGTTAATATAGTTAAGTTTTGGAAAATGTAATTTAAGATATTGGTGAAGAACAATAATGGAAAGAGGTATGGTGCCTTAAAGGCTCATATCCTCAGGTGAACAAAAAGCACAACTGCTTATGTTTATGTAGCTTCTAATAAGAGGGTATGGAGCAGGGCCTTTCCTGTATAATTATTTCATCTAGTGATTTCATTTCTGTTGTTTTTTCCTTCCATTGTATATTGACCTCATTAGGTAATTCTCTGCACTGGAAGCAAGGTAATGAAAGGACTTAAATCAATGACATTTAAATGACTTGTGCAGCACAGGCTATCAAAGCACCCTCGAAGAGGTGGGAAATCACAAATGGAAGACTACTCATTATCGTAATCACAACATTGTATGTGGTGTTTCCAGGCAAGGTTGCTTCAATGACTCTGGCTAATTTATATTTGGCCATGGCTTTTTGGGCAGGAACTTTTGCCAGCCCTCAAAATCAATCCAACCAAAATTTAGGGATAGGAGGGATCTGAACATGAACAATGTCTTCAGATAAGGACTGAGTATATTTCAGAGGGGATTTTGTTCTCTGAAGTCCTTATAAGAATAGTGGTCCTCAGTCCATGCAGCACAGGTAACGTCAATACCATGCCTGCTATGAAGTGGCTATTGCTCCTTTTCTCAGTGACCCTGTTGGGTTTGAGCTCAGCTCAATTTACTGATGAGGGTAAGTATGGAACTTAGAGAATGAATCTATGAGCAGGTTAGCACATTGTTTGGGGATGTGTGTGTCAGGGTCTAATTCAGGTTGAGGTCATTTAGAATTAGCCATCCTCAGTAATTCAGGTGTCTTTAGAGTTAAATAAATAGGAGGGGGTATTCTTATTTTCCATGTTCTGATGACTCCTCAAATCTCTTTTAGGCCCTGGGTTTGAAGCCAGACTGAGCCTATTCTTTAAACTATATTTATTCTTTTTTTTAGTCATCTATGCTCCTTGCTGTTCCTCATGCACAACATTCCATCTTTCCATATTTTATCCAGCTATTCCCATATACAGCCCATTTGCCAATCATCTCTACCACTTAGAATTCTAACCTTCTGTTAAAGTTCTATTTGTCAACTCCTATGGGAAATCTATCTTGATTTCCTGCCTTATTCCCTGTTCAGATGTTGCCTTTACTTAAGAAATTATTATTTTTTACAAATTTTTCATTTTATTTTCTATTGCTTGTTGTTTTCCCAAATAGATTTTAAATTCCTTAACACCATGGACTGTTTCTTCTTTCCTTGTACAGCCAGCACCTAATAAGTGACTGGCACATGATAATAACATCTTAATGAATTGAATTTAATTATCTGGCACAAAATGTTGATAAGAAAGTAAAAATTTTATATCTCTAGGAAAACATTTCCATTACTGAGACAAAAATGTCAACACATTTGTAAATAGATAGATGACCAAATTTTTCATTTTTCCATTCTGATTTCGACACGGTATAGACATTCACTGCAATTCTTTCATTTACTACATGGATTCCTTCTTGTCACTGTGTTTATCCAATTCTTTCAAGTTACAGATGATCCTTCTGATGAGACTGCTCAGCCAGAGACTTAATTTTCCCATGAAGAGCTGTGAATTCTTCCTCAGCAATCAGGCCCTTTATTCTGCATGAAGAGGAAGTTATATCTTCAAGATTTCAATAATCGATCAATCAACAAGCATTTATTAGTGGGGAAGCAAAACAAAATTGGTGAAACAAAATTAGAGTGAAGCAGTTTCTGCCTTCATGGACCTAACATTCTAACCAGAGATGACATGCCGATAATTTTTTTTTTCACTGAAAAGGGATCATCATACTCAGAACTAATCTAAAAATTTCCAAATATGTCAATATCGGGCATCCTGCCCAATAAAAATAGGGTGTTGGAATAAAATTTTGTTTGTGCTGGCAACATATAGAGTTAGCCAGCAGGGGAAACAGTAATGTCCAACATATTTGATCTCAGGAATCTTAAGTTACAATAGTGCTGTACCTGTCTCAAATATAGCTATAATCAAGGGATGTGTAATGATAATTAAGGTGTGACTTTTTTACTGTTTTCTCTTTTGGAGCACTGAGGTAATCAAGTGCCTTTGATGAGTCTGGTCTTTGTTTCTTTGATTTAATCAAGAGAC
>JAQQSZ010009683.1:0-12710 GCA_028646595.1 Phalanger gymnotis
TGAGAGAGGAGTATATTGAGGGAGGAGAAAGGGAGAGAGAGAATGGGGTAAATTATCTCACATAAAAGTGGCAAGAAAAAGCAGTTCTGTTGGGAGGAAGAGGGGGCAGGTGAGGGGAAATGAGTGAATCTTGCTCTCATCAGATTTGACCTGAGGAGGGAATAACATACACACTCAATTAGATATCTTACCCCACAGGAAAGAAAGAGGAAGAAGATAAAAAAGAGGACATGATAGAAGGGAGGGCAGATAGGGAGAGGAGGTAATCAAAAGCAAACACTTTTGAAAAGGGACAGGGTCAAGGAAGAAAATTGGATGAAGGGAGACAGGATAGGAAGGAGCAAAACATAGTCTTTCACAACATGAGTATTGTGGAAGGCTTTTGCATAATGACACACATGTGGCCTATGTTGAATTGCTTGACTTCTTAGGGAGAGTGGTTGGGGAGGGAAGAGGGGAGAGAGTTTGGAACTCAAAAGTTTTAAAAGCAGACCTTCAAAATAACAGTTTTGGCATGCAACTAGGAAGTTAAGATATACAGGCAATGGGGCATAAAAATCTATCTTGACTACAAGAAAGTAAGGGAAAAAGAGATTAGGGGAGTGGGGTGACAGAAGGGACTGTTGACTGGGGAATGGGGCAATCAGAATATATGCCATCTTGGAGTGGGGGGGAAGGTAGAAATGGGGAGAAAATTTGTAATTCAAACTCTTGTGAAAATTAACGCTGAAAACTAAAAATATGAAATAAATAAATAACAAAAAAATTAAAAAATAAAGTCAATAAAAAGATAAAGAAATTAAAAAAAAACACTAGAGAGAGGGGCAGCTAGGTGGCACAGTGAGTAGAGCACCAGCCCTGAAGTCAGGAGGACCTGAGTTCAAATCTGGCCTCAGACACTTGACACACTTACTAGCTGTGTGACCTTGAGCAAGTCACTTAACCCCAATTGCCCTGCCTTCCTCCCTGCCAAAAAAAAAAAAACACTAGAGAGCATAGGAATAAATGGAGTCTTCCTTAAAATGATAAGTAATATCTATCTAGAACCATCAGGAAGCATTATATGTAATGGGGATAAGTTAAAAGCTTCCCCAACAGGATCAGGGGTGAAACAAGAATGCCCATTATCACCACTATTATTCAATATTGTATTACAAATGTTAGTTTTAACAAGAAGAGAAGAAAAAGAAATTGAAGAAATTAGAATAGGCAATGAGGAAACAAAACTATCACTCTTTGCAATGATACGATGGCATACTTAGAAAATCCTAGAGAATCAACTAAAAAACTACTTTAAATATTAACAACTTTAGCAAAGTTACTGGATATAAAATCAACCCATATAAATCATAAGCATTTCTATATATTATCAACAAAGTTCAGCACCAAGAGATAGAAATTCATTTAAAATAACTGTAGACTATATAAAATATTTGGGACTCTACTTGCCAAGACAAACCCAGGAACTTAAAATTATAAAACACATTTCACACAAATAAAGTCAGATCTAAACAACTGGAAAAAGATCAATTGTTCATGGGTAGGCTAATATAATTTTTAAAATGACAATTCTACTTAATTTATCTACATGAATTTATTCATAATTTGATAATAAACTGATTTATAATTTTTTTCTCTATTTGGCTTTTCCTAGTTTATGTATCAGCACCATATTTGTGTCGTAAAAGAAATTTGGTAGGACTCCTTCTTTTCCTATTTTTCCAAAAAGTTTATATAGTATACAGTGCCATATCAATCAAGCTACAAGAAAATTATTTTAAAGAGCTAGAAAAAATAATAACAAAATTCATTTGGAAGAACAAAATATCCAGAATATCAAGAGAATTAATGAAAAAAATGCAAAGCAAGGTGGCTTAGCTATACAAGATCTAAAAGTATACTATAAAATGGCAATTATCAAAACTACTTGGTATTGGCTAAGAAATAGAGTGGTCGACCAGTGGAATAGGTTACATACACAAGACACAGTAGTAAATGACTATAGTAATCTGTTTGAAAAACCCAAAGAAAAGAACTCAAGACCTGACAAAAACCGGTGGGAAAACTGGAAAACAGTAGGGCAGAAACTATTCATATATCAATATCTCACACCCATATACTAAAGGAGTCTGAATATCAACCAGCCCCAATTCCTTAGGCATTTCCCTTAGCATGACTCTAGATGCACAACCTTCATACTAGGTGCAGGCTGCCTCTTCTATCCCCACAATGTCTGTCCCTGATTAACTTGCATAAAAAAACTATGAAAACCCACCAGGCTGTTTGGCATTCCCAGACTGGACCTGTTTCCACCCTACCTACAAAACCCACCCCCCCTACAAAACCCACCCCTTTAGGAGTCATTTCCCTCTGCTGCCTCCTGTTGTCTTATGATGCTCCACCTTCCCACTCCTCCACCTCACCTCATGAGCATCAGCCAACAGTCTTGGCACCTGCTCCTACCTACTTCCCAAGGCATGACTTAGAGATAACTACCTGGGGATAGAAATCTCTGCCCCAGTAGGGCCGGGACATCCTCTATTCTCCCAAATAGGAAACCATGTGGCCCATGAGTCTGTCCCTCTGGCAACATAAGTGGCACATAAAAGAGATTGTCAGCCCCTCTCTGTACTGTCCTGGAATCCCAAACTTCAAATTATACTAAGCTGTCAAGAAAAATACAAAAAGTACAGACATTTGTATTTTTTATGATAGAACTGAAATGAGTCAGAAAAGTCACCAAAATGTGTAAATCTACAATGTTTCCTATGCCTTTGTAAACATGCCTTAAGTGACTTGGAAAAATAGCAAAAACAAATGTATACCTTTTAGTGCTGTAGTTTTTTCTTTTTCATCTGGACCTCCCTGCTGGAGTTGTGCCATGTTTATCCAAAGTATCAACCAAATTAAAGAAATGATGGAAATGGACATCAATTCTTAGATGAGAATCTAGAATGAACCAAAGTAATAAATTAGCCAATTTTAAATGTTCATTTTGGTTTTCCCATGTCATTTGATGTTAATTTTTGAGAAATGTTAAAGAATTCTAAACGAAATTTAGAATTTATTTCCTAAATAAAGCAAATTATAACTTCTAATATTTTAAATAAAACAGAAATTGTAAATGTTTACTGAACTATTTATAAAGTCGCAATTAAGTAAATACATTTAATTCCCCATTTTCTTGCCCTATATTAAACCAAAGAAGAAGCATTTATTAACCCCTTACTATATGCTAGGCCATTGTGAAAATAAAGACAAAAATGAAACAGTGCTTGCCCTCAAAGAGTTTACTTTCCATTGGAAGAGAAAACAAATACACATGAAAGTAATATTTTAAATGTACACACACACACACACACACACACACACACACACACAAATACAGGTTAATCTGGAGAGGAGACACTAGAAACTGGGGAGAAGGGCAAGAAGGCATCATGTAGGAGGTGGCTTTAGAAGAAAACAAAGATTTTAAGAGGTGGAGATGAAGAGGCAGCACATTTCAGGCAATGGAGAATAGACTGTTCAAAGTCCCTGAGAGCAGAGATAGACATTAAGTATAAGGAATTTGATCCTCAAAGCAAAAGAAGTCACTGAAATTTATTGAGAAAAGTATATGAACCACCTATATTAGTGACCTTCAAAACAGAACTGCATACTACAATTACAGCTGAGCCTAGCTCCCCTAAGCTACTCTCCAATAAAGATGGGAAAAGGATGCCAGCTGAAAAAATGACCAATAAAACAAAAAGAAAACACCAGTAACCTATTCCATCCAATCTAGGACAGCAGAAGAGACCATCTCCCTGCACCACTCCCAGTCCTGCCTTCCTGCAGGTCACTGCCCAGCAACATAAGAGGGACAAAGGAGGGGAACCCGGAAAAGGAAAGAGGGGCAGTCTTAAGAGACAGGGGAGCGCTGGGGAAGTAGAACAAAAGTCAGCTACATGATAGAGTGAGAATCAAAAGGAATGAAAGAAAGTATAAGAATCAATGATAGAGAGGTCTGGGCTTTCTTCTAGAGAGAAAAGACAGATGAATGGGATTCATACCACTCCATATATAGATTGTTCAATGTTAATTCCACTAATTTTCTTTCCCCACCTTGTTTTTCTTTGTATGATACAGGGGTCAGACATGAAAAAAGTTACAGAAAAATACGATAAAAAAAATTAACAATTATTTATAACAATGAATGTGAATGAAAATAATCACTCATAAAACAGAGGAGGGTAGAAGGATATATGGGAAAGAAGAGTCCAAAAATACACCGCTTACAGTATTACCATGCTTAAAACATGAAGACACTGATAGTGAAAATGAAAGGATGAAACAGAATTTATTATATCTTAAATGAAACCAAAAAAGCAGGGGTGGCAGTCATGAACTCAGCAAAAGCAAACAACAGCATTTAAAGAGATAAAGAGGGAAACTATGTTATGTTTAAAGACATCATAAATAATGAAATAATAAGACTTGACCTGGGATTTCAATAGTATGAGATACTTCCTGGTGAGAAAACTTCTATCAATACAGATCATCGCCTTCTCTTAAAAGTAATTTTTGAGAGTTGCCTTGAGTACTGATATGTAGTTAAATAACTTGCCCAGGATGTTCTTGGCTTCAAAAATGACTCTAGCCACTAATCTATGATGCTTCTCAGAAAACTGAAATATCAGTACTTGATATATATGTACAGATGCTCCAACATCTAAGTACATAAAAGAAAAGCTAATCAAACTATAGAGAAAAACAGCCAACAAAACTGTAATGGACCTCAATATGCCCTATTCAGACCCAAAGAAAAGCAACAAAAAGGCAAACAAGAAAGAAATTGCAGACTTAATTAGCATTTTATGAAAATCAGATACGATAGATCTCCGGAGATTACTGAATGGGAATCGAAAGGAATAAAAATATTTCTCAACTATGCCTCATACCTTTACAAAAATTGACCACATACTAGGGCATAAAAAACTTGATAAACAAATGCAGAAAAAGCAGAAATATTAGACACCCTTTACTGATTACACAATACAATAAAAACTGCATAATACAGCCTCAGAAGAAAAAAATAAAAACTTAAGTGAAAGCTAATTAATGTAATCCTAAGGAATTGGTGGATCAAAGCACAAATCATAGAAACAATAATTTCATCAAAGAAAACTATGATGAAAAACCATAATTTTTTTTTAAAAAAAAACCCTTTGGAATGGATCCAAAGTGGATCCAAAGTAGTTTTTTTGGGGAAAATTTTAATTCCTTAACACTTTCATCCAACAAAAGAAACAGACCTAAATAATTGGTCATGTAACTAAAAACAAACAGAAAAATGACAATTTTTTAAAAAAACTAAACAAAATATAGAAATTCTGAAAATCAAATTTAGTAGATATCTTAAGCTTAGGAGTTCTGTGCTGCAGAATTGGATTCCGCACCAATATGGTAAGGCCTTAGGAACAAGGATACTGCCAGGTTACATACGGCAGATTAATTGACCCAGGTTTGAAATGGAATAGGTCAAAATCAGAAATGGGATCAGCCCATGAACAGTCCCATGCATTCCAGCATCCCATTCCAAGATGGGAAGACTTATTCTTTTTTAAAAAAGTAATAATAAAAATTAATTTATTCAAATGAAGCTCTGTACTACTACAATCAAAATCAGCTACTTTGGCCAAAGGGTAAAAAACTATGAACCACAACCACAAGGCAACAAAAAGGAATAAGCTTCCTACAAAAAGAAAACAAGCCACTTATCGCTGAAGTAAAAATAGAGAATAATTCAAAGAAAATGGAACCCAAGTAATTACTAGACTCTTATCTCCAATGAAATTATGTAAATATTATCATCAAAAAGCAAAATAAAAGCAGACCAAATAGTTTTATTTTAGTAACCCAATTCATTGCCACGAAGAAAGGAAACTTCATTCCTAATTGTTAATAACCTATGTGATCTATCTTTTCAAACTGAGGCCTTTTTTAATGACCAATAAAGTAAATGAAAAATGTTAATGGATAATAATAATGAACTATATAAATCAGCTTGATATTAGCTTTGATCCTAGATATATTTCTAAATTCTTTTAATTTATATACTCCAGATACATGAATAAAAGTAATATTTGTTAAAAAGATAAATGTCCAAAATATCCACAAGACAAACTTACCCTCACAACACTGGAGAGGTATGAAGTACCCTTACAGAAAGAATTAGAACGTGAAACATTATAAATTTCGGTCAGGGAAGTATTTCATTTGGAATGGAGGAAACTGTAGCCATTCTTTAAGAATGACCTAACAATAAATATCTGCATCTTATAACTTCTGTACAAACATATCTACAGAAAACAGCAGAGGAAAGCCTGCCGTGTATTAAGTAGACCTTTCCTGGAGGATCAACAAAAAGAAAGTGACAAAAATCACATAGGAAGTCATAGATAAAGTATAATTAGTGTCAGGGCACCAAGTACCTCTGCTGATGATATCACAGATCCAAAATATTTAAGTATGCCATTTATGTACAAATTTCACTATTAACTGCCTTTCTTGCTAAAGACCATTTTTTTTTAGCAGAAATGAAGAAGGATCCTAATATCAGTGGGTCTAAGTGTAATGCTGCATATATAAAATCATATGAATTATATTTAGATTACAGTATACCTTTCTACTCTCCTCATATCAGGCTAAATTTCTTCCAATAAATAACTATATGGTTTAGAATTCATATAAATGTAGGATTTCAAATAATTCTTTGCGTATTGGCCCCCAAATAACTTATTTCTCAATAAAGAAACATGTTATTAAAGCTGATTTCTAGAGCAAAAGGGAAATTTCAAACATGGGTACTATTTGGTTTTAGTGTCATGTTACTAATTTTAAATAATAGAATACATTCCCAGAATTAAACAGCAATTATTAATATTTTATTCTAAATTAGACAACACATGCTTAAAGGTGCACATATCAATTCACTGTACTTAAACTTATGAAGGAATAAATTAGGCAGTTGGTAATTATTCTACCTCTGACCTTGGACCTGATAGCAGCCTAGGCAAAGCAGCTCAGCAAGAAGCAAAAGCAATTTGTCTGTTATCCTCTTACTCGTTGTGTTTCATTTTTACCATCCTCAATTGTTTTCCAGAGCTGTGGCACAGCTGGTGGAGCTAAATCAAGAACATTATAAATTCTCAATTTAGTTTTTCTAATAAAAATTCAGAGTTATAACCTGCATGACCACAGATAAACACTCCTGAAAATGCAGCTAGCGAGCAGTTTGATACATCTGATATATACTAATACATGTACTTGACGTAGTTTATTTGGCATTATCTGATGGAGGTTAGGTTATAGGGAATAAAGGAGCAGAAGGTTTTTACTGATGTGAATTGGGACACAGTTGACATGCTGTACAGTTCATGATAACCACTACTGTTTAAATATAGTTTTGCTAGGAATGGTTACAGTACAAACTAGATTCAAAACATCTCAGTTTGCGATTTCATTCTGTGAGCTACACAAAGCAATTATCATATCTTCTTTCCCTCTATGACTCCAACAGAGAATCCACTATGTATAAATAAAGCTATAAATAACTTGTCATGTAATCTTGATCCAGTCAGCATTTCAAAACAAAGAACGATGCAATATTTCTTGGGTGCCCTGTTTGCTCAGCACCTTGCCAAAGCACTTGAAAAGAATATAAGATACACATGGGGACTCTAGATTTTTTTTTTCTAGCAGGTAGAAAACATCTAATGATAACTATGATAAAAATAAATTTGTTCTACTTTTCCTGCACCTACATAATTACAATATCCCACAAGAACAATGTACTCAATTCCAAGTGACCACTGTATAATGTGTTTGCTCCAAAACATTGGTCTAGCTCTGGCCCCAGCTCTCAGGACTCAGATCAATACTGGAATAAGTACAGGAAATCTAACTCAACAATTTATCACCAATCTGGGGGAATCTTAAAGATTGGGTAAAAAGAAAAATAAGTAACTGCCTGTCTTTTTTTTCAGTGACTTGAGAAGCATCAAAAGGCCCATTTACCAATCAAGAAAAGGTAACTCCAATCTCCATTCTCACCCTGGAATCACTTGGTGCATCCTACGTGAGAGATAAAAAACAGCTCTTTTTGTAGGGAAGTGAGGGCACTGGTGAGGAAAGAATAAGGCAACCAGATCAAACGAGATAATGGAATTATTCGGGTAGAGGGGACAAAAATTCATACGGAAAGAGGATATCAAAAAAGAAAAGAAAGTTATTTCACACAAATTTCATATATTACAGCTTGCCCTAGGACCAAGCTCATGTGGGACCATGAATATACTCAAACCTTCGCAATGAGAATCAATTACAACACAGATCTGCCTAAGGAGTCCTCAAAATCCTTTAGTGGACTGAAATGTCTTTGACATTGCTCCTGCAGTAGGTCATTGCTTACATAGCCTTTTAATTCTTTCCTTGATACTCAAAAGGACCTGAAATTCTGCTGATATATATCCAACAACACAGGTCACCACCCATCAAAGTCTAGCCATCCTGTGCAGCTCTTGTGGGTGTTTTCCTATAAGATCCACCAAAGTTGGTTTACTCAATGTGCTAGGGGGACCTACCTGGATTTCTTCTGATATCACAAGAATATTAGTGGAGTACTACGATAGAACTGATTATTCCTCACTCTTACTATGTTACTAGGTCATCATCTTTTTCACATATACATTGGTATTTGTGTGTAAACACACATACATATATATTATTATCTGATGACTTATTTTACTCGGATTCTGCTTCAAATTTTCACAAAGTACCACTTCAATATTTCTTCGTGGTCCAAAATTGACCCTAGAGTCCAATTTCTGGCAGGTTCAACCATGTTGGAAAGAATTTGAGTTTGGTCCCGGCAAGTGACTGAGACAATTACAAAGACCAGCTTAGGTAAATACAAAGAAATTCATTACCAGGACGCTGGCCCTTTTGGAAAAGAATCCATTGGTCAAAGCAAATCATTCCTTGATATTGTTATACCACTTTTCCTCCTTATTTCAGTCATATCTTATTAACAAGTATGTCTAAAGCATGATATGATAAAGACAAGGCTATGTACATATTTGACCCCCTTTTGTACCTATTAGTTCTTCACCAAAAAACACTTAGTTCTATGGCCGTAGGTACACTCCTTAATCTCACTGGCCACCTGATATAAGCATATTTTGGTCAAAAGTGGTCTAAAATTGGAACTGCCAATGGCTCAATATAAACTCCCAATTATGATTTAAAAATAAGAACAAAACAAACTAAAGTTCTAATGATATGCTCATAGTTGCCATCCTCAAATCCTATAGATTACACTCCATCATCAAGAAATACTATAACAATTTGGGGTTTGTGTAAGTACAGAGTAACTAACAGACTAAAGGTGTCACCTTTACGACACTTCCAGCCACCTTGGACACCTTTTTAAGAAGTGAGGTAGCTCACGTTACTGTCAGTCAGTTGCAACACCACTTTGTAATCCAACCACCTAAAGAAAGGGTGCCAAGAGTTAAGAAATCTTGAATAAAAAAATTCAAGAAGAAACTAATACCACACAACTGTGTCTTAACAGGTTCCAAGTATACTATACTGATCATCTAGTTCAGGTTTCAAATTGTTTTTTTGGCCAAATGCTTTGAAACACAGAAACCCCAATAGGGCTCTGATGGAAAAGTCTACAATATCTGGAATACAATGCTATTATTGAACCTGGGGAATAAGCAGCCTCTTGTGACTCTCTAATAGAGCATGAAAAAAGGAGGCAAAAATGGTAGAGCTATAGCCAAGAAATAAAATTATTCTAATTTAAGTTTTCATGCTTAATATGCTAGAAAAAGGGATGTATAATCCAAAGTTTGTGTGGGTAAAGCACAAAACCCACGAAAACCATTGCATATCGCCTACCTACCACTGTGTCTTTCAGAGTAGGTGATAAATAGCTATTGAATGAATGAAATTTAAGAAAGATATGTAAAAATAATTTTCTGTAAAATACAAGTCATATTATAAAATGTCCATTAATTCAGAAATAAACTATAATTTACCATGACATAGTCTTTTTATAAGATTTCAAAGGAGGGAGTGGGTAGCATTGGCAACACTGAAGTTACATATTTAAAAAGTTACAATTAGTTTTCTCATCCTGCTAGTTCTGTGCACTCTATCAAGGCACAATAAACGGTCAAAGATACTAGATCTAATGTAAATTTTTCTACTTTCCCTCCTGAAACATTAAAAGAAACTAAACTGCTAACATCTTACCAGAAAGCCAGTAAGAGACAATGTTGAATTTCTTCCACTTCAAGGTTTTTAAGTTTTTTTCTTACCTCAAAAGCTTTTGAATATATACAAATTCTAAAGGATTAAAAAGGCTTAGATTTCAAAACGGTATTAACAATTGGCATTTACATTGTGCTTTAAAACTCTACAGAATATTTTACATATATTATTTCATTTGAACCCATTAAAAACTCAAATGCAGTCTTACATCCAAAAACTTCTGTTAATCTAAAAGATGCATTAATCAGGTTTTTGTGTGTATGAATTGCTATAGAGCACATCAAAAAAGATACTGTAGTGACTATTTCCAAAATCAAATTAATAAATCATTATCTCAAAACTAGTCCTAAAGCTTTTCTAAAAAAAACAAAAACCTGACCTTGTCATGTGTGGCTTAAGTCATTTTGTTCTTTGTAAAATATACTATAACGAGTCAATGCAAAAAAGTGAAAACTTCTTTTAAAACATGAATATTTTAAATTTTCAAATACTGGGATGAGAACCAGTTACAGAGGATAAGAATAAGAAAGATGTAGGTTAATGAACTCTAGGCATTTTTCCATCACAGTTGAACTCACTGTGCTTTGAACCCAAGAGTAGATGCCACAGAAGGTCATCTTCTTCCAGTCTCTGACTATAAGACAGAAACTGAGATTCAGATTCGGAATGGGGGAAAAAAAACTTTCCAGTTTTCCCAGACTGAGGTTAAAAAAAAAAAAGTAAAATTCTGTAGTAGCAGCCACTGGAGGGAGGGCTTGGTGTTAGAATGAGAATAAAACAAGCTTGAAATATTTTATTTAGTGCTTTGTCTAAACCTAGCATTTTGTTAAATGCATTTCTATTTGTTTAAATGACAAATGCCAAAAATATCACTGTTTTCTGCATGAGAGTTAAACTTCCTTTCTCTGAAAAACAGATGTTGATTCAACTGTCCTTTATTGGTACACAAATTAGCATGAAGGAAATTATAAAGCTGCCTGAACTGTCAAATAACAGTAAGCAGCTTCTGCTCAATCTACATTTAAAGGACTGCTGGCATTTAATAAGCTAGGTCATCCTATCAATATTGGTTTCTTTTGAAGTTTTATTCACTAACTTTGCTAACAGTCCATTCTTACCAGAAAATCAGCAAACTATATGAAATCTGTCTATAGCTAAACTGATACAGTCAAAAGAATATAAAGGATACATAATAAAATCTGGTAAGTATACTTGGAACCAAGAAAACATCTCTGTAGTGGAGCCATACCAAATAACCAATTCCCTGGAAAATGTGTTTTTGTTTTGTTTGTTTTTCAAAGTTTCATTATCAGGTTAGTTTTTTCTAAATGACAGGACACTGAATTCCAGAAACTATCATCAATTAAGCTTACGTTTAAAAAAAAGAAAGAGGGAGCCAAGATGGCGGCAGGAAAGCAGGGACTTGCTTAAGCTCCCCCCCACCAAATTCCTCCAAACACCTGTAAAAATGGCACTGAACAAATTCTAGAGCTGCGGAACCCACAAAATAGCAGAGGGAAACAGATCTCCAGCTCAGGGAGCATGGATGGTCATTGGGAAGGATCTATCACATGGTGCTGAGAGCAGAGGGCAGCCCAGTGTAGGCTGCACCAGGACAGACCAGACCCAGAGTCAGTCAGCCGGAACAGGCCTTGGGGCCATAAAAGTGAGCTGTGGCAGTTACCAGACTTCTCAGCCCACAAACACCAAAGAGCAGCATAGGGGAAAACTGCAGGATCAAGTTCAGAGTGGGTCCAATTGCCACCTCTGGGGGTAGAGGAGGTCGTGCAGTGATGGCAGTAGCAGCAGCAGGAAGCTCCTGAGGCTGCTTCCAGAATGCCAGCATCAGCAGCTTCCCCAGTCCCTGGCTCACATGGTAGGAGGAATCTAGCAGCAGATCAGAGTGGCAATGCAAGGAGTGCATTGTGGGCACAAAGGTAGATTCTTTTGCTGTGCCCTGCTTGGATCTGAATTGAGGTCGTGGTTGGTGGTTCTTGGGGGAAGAGGAGCGCTGCTATGACAGAGCCTGGGGTGATGGTGGATTAGAATTAGCTCTGAAAACAGCAATGCTTGGACCCCAAAGCTTGGGACAAAGTAATCTCTACTCTACAAGCAGTCATATCCTGACAAAGAGTTAAAGGGTCAAGTAGTTGGCTGGGAACATGAACAGGGAGCGAAAACAAATTCAGACTCAAACTCAGACTCAAACTCAAATTCTAGATTCCTTTTTTGGTGACAAAGAAGATCAAATCGTATAGCCAGAAAAAGTCAACAAAGTCAAAGAGTCTACATCAAAAACCTCCAAGAAAGATAGGAATTGGTCTCAGGCCATGGAAGACTTCAAAAAGCATTTGGAAAGGCAAGTAAGAGAAGTAGAGGAAAAA
>JAQQSZ010009684.1:0-12710 GCA_028646595.1 Phalanger gymnotis
AAAAACAGATGTGCAAAAACAAAAAAGAAAAGTTTTTGCATGCAACTATGAAATAAGATATGCAGGCAATGGGGTGTAGAAATTTATCTTGCCCGCCAAGAAAGTAAGGGAAAAGGGGATTGGTGGGGAGTAGTGTGACAGAAGGTAGAACTGACTGGGGAATGGGGCAACCAGAATATATGCCATCTTGAAGTGGGCAGGAGGGTAGAAATGGGGAGAAAATTTGTAATTGAAACTCTTGTGAAAATCAATGCTGAGAACTAAATATATTAAATAAATTAATAAAAATTTAAAGAAAAAGTAAAAAAAATAATTATGAACTATTAGCAATGACTGGAAACACTATTGCTGGTCACTAATAATTAGATAAATACAAATCAAAACAATCATGAGATTTTTAAATATTAAGAAAGATGAAACTAATCAATAATGGAAAAGCTTAAGACACATTAAGTTGGTAGCTTGTTGTCCTCTATTCTCAAAGAGAACCAAAATATCATCACTGTGGTGGGGTCAAGTTACAATGTGACAACTGTTGTTGATAAGAGCAGTGCAAGCTAGAAAGGCTCTGCCATAGGTCAAGCACAAACAGTTCATTTGGAGTGGAGATGTCTTTAATTTTTTTGTTTCTCATATTCTTGAGGTACTGCAAGTCTGTTTTTCTCATAGAGCACAATGCCTTCCTTGATGCAGGCACATCATGCTGAGCAGTCCTGTGCCAATGTCTCATGTCTCACAAATGATACCAAAGTTCTTCAGAGAGACCTTGAGAGTGTTCTTGGATCACTTCTGATCTCCATGTGAGCACTTACCTTGTATGAATTCTCCATAAATAGTCTTTTAAGCAAATATAGCTGGCATTCAAATAACATGGCCAGGTCACTGCAGTTGCACTCTTTGCAGTAGAGTTTGAATGTTTGGCAGTTTAGCTAGAGAAAGGACCTTTGTGTCTGTTACCTTATCTTGCCAAGTGATCTTTAGAATCTTCCTAAGACAATTAAAATAAAAGTGATCCAAACAAGAGAGATATTGACTTTAACTTGAAATATACAGTCAATGACTTCAGCATTGGTTGATGACAGTCCGTTGAGAATACTATGAAAGTGTTGAGCCCATTTCTCCAGGATAATGTCCTTATCACTGATCAATGTAGTTTTATCAGCACTGAGTAGTTGAAATGCACTATATGTCTTTGGCCCATAAATATCCTTTAGGGCATCGTAAAAGCACCTTGGATTGTTACTATCAACATAAAACTGAATTTGATCTGTCTTTTTATTGAGCCAAGAATGCTGCATCTCTCTAAGCTGTGCTTTCACTTTATTTTTGATGGAGTTAAACACTGCCTTCTTAGAAATGGATGAACTATCCTGCTGGTAAACCATGTGGAGTTCTCATTTTTTCATTTATCAGCATCTGAATTGCCTCGTCACTTTTTGTCAAACCCATCTTGATGTTTGCAAGTGTTTTGATCAGATGAGTAAATGTGGTGCTATATATCAAATCTTTGAAACCTGTCCACTCCTTTTCTGTTCTACTGTTGCCAACTGTGTGTTGGCTCAATTTTCCCTCCAAGTTACCAACAAACTCTTCACTCTTGGAGAAGCACTCTAATATGTTGACATTAAGTCTTCTGGTAGCAATCTTACCTTGGGGCCATGGAATATGTTGAATATGAAAATTTAGCTTGGAAAGGATGTCTGTGGTTGATTCAGTACTGTGCAAAACACGTTATCTCCATCACTCTCTCATCCTGTCCGTTTCTTCTTCTTACAAAGACATAGTCTGTTAAATGGCAATGTTTGCTGCAAGTGTGTATCCACAAAATTTCATTGCTTTAGATAAATGAAAGACAGTGTTGTTGATGAGGTCATGAGACATACAAGTCTTCAGTAGTAAGTAACCACTGTGGCTGCTTTTTCCAACTCCATTCCTCTCAAGGACTCACTGCCATGTCTGATAGTCTGTGTCTACTCTGTTACTGAAGTCACCCAGAATTATAAGCTTGTCCTCCTTTGGCATATTGATGATGAAGGTCTCCAGGTCTTCATCAAATTTTTATTTGACCACGTAAAGGTTTGTCATGAAGGAAGTATATACACTGATAATGGTGGCGTGGTGTTTTCCTACAAGTGGAAATCACATTGTCATGAACTTGTCATGAGCTTCTTTTGGCAGGCCTACAAAATTTATTGAGTAGATTAGTTTTGCTTGTGAAACATGCCAACTTCATGATGCTCTCCATGATTGTAGCCACTCCAGAAGAAAATGTGTGTCCACTTTTGACTTTATTAAGCTGGCTTTCATTTGTTAGTCTTGTTTCACTCAGAGCTGTTATTTAGATGTGATACCTGTAAGTTCTTTCACAACAAGAGTGATCTTTCTTTTGGGTCTACTAGGATTAATGTATTGCATAAGCATGCACATGTTCCACGTAACAATGGTGAGTGGAATAACCTTTGCAAAATATTTGGTACATTTTAAAAATTTCAACCACAAGATAGGATCCCCACCTGTGATAAGCAGACCATGCTTAGGTTAGGTGAAGCAGACAATTTTTAGGATGCCTTTTCTAACCTCTTCTTCACACCCTGAGATGAGCACTGTGGCCCTTAAAAATGGCTGCTCAGACACCAAGGAGGCTGCTAAATCCCACTGCTGGTTCCGTCAAGTGAGAAAACGACCTTATGGCCTGGGCTGCCTGTGAGCAGAGTTGTGGCTACAGCTCTAAGTGTATCTGCACCTGTAGTTTCATTACTTACCCATTGCCGAGGAACTTAGAGGTAGCTGAAGATGGTAAAATGGTATGGATGATGTCTTTTGACTCACATATAAATTGGATTTAAGTGAAGGAGAGTTGTGCAAAGTCATCAGCCTTACTCTCCCTTCCAGAGTCATCAGAGTCTAGTGGCAAGATGGAAGTGAAAATGACTATCAATGGCTCAAGATGCATTGGACCACTTTGGCCTCTTCAATTTCTGATGAAGCTCTAAGTGCTCCATAGGGCTCACTTTTGAAAACTTCATGGCCTGTTGGAACAAATTGTTTAAATCTGCCCTTTCAACTGGAGGAAGTCTTCATGTACTTGGAGTAAATACCTTCCTTCCCCCCAACTCATTAAGAGATTTCAGTCCCATCAGTTACCCTCAACCTGATTTAATTCATCATTCTGAATGCTGCACATACTACATCTTCTTGGAGCCACAGATGAGAGTTAAGGGGCAGGTAGACATGAGAGGTAGAAAGCAGCCCTGAAAAAAAAAGTTTAGCAACCCTCACACCAGATGTACTGGTCTCCCCTGAACACCCATGCAATGCAAGAAAAATACATACCCGTACACACTGCATTTTACATCTGCACCTCTGTTTGGTCTCAGCTCCATAGAACTTTTCTTCCCCTTGAGGAGAAGCTGATCATAAGATCTATCTTCATCATGCTCCTTACAACAGCCTGGAATACTCAGCATCTTCTCAACTTCATCAACCTCTTCTCCCTGCTGATTGGAGGGCTGGAAGTTAGAACATTAAATTCCACGTAAATCTTTCTTTTACAGGTGTCAGAAATTGGATTTTACAGTCCACGCCACTTTCCATTTGCAACTCTATGTAGTTTCAGTTCCAGGGAGCAGAATTCACCCTCACCCCACCACACACACATTGGGTAGTGCCAGGTACCCCTTTTTCTCCTGGTGTCTAGCTCCCAGTTTCCAGATTTCTTTTGTATATTGTCTCTCCCCTTCAATTTTAATTCCTTAAGGGCAAGTAATATCTTTCTTTTTCTTATATTTATCAGCTGTGCTTTGCACAGTGCCTGGCCTATAGTAAATGCCTAATAAATGATTATTGAATTAAATTGAATGAGATACTGTTGGGAAAAGATATTTATTGATATAACCATTCTGGAAAACAATCTGGAATGTCCCACAAATATACTAACATATCCAACTCTTCAACCTAAAAATCTTTCTGCTAGTTATACATATATCTACAGAGGAGTGCAGAAAAAAGTAACTCTCTCTCTGTATCTATCTCTCTTTCTCTCTGTGTGTGTGTCTCTCTGTTTCTATCTCTGTGTGTCTGTCTCTGTCTCTTTCTGTCTCTGTCTGCCCCTCTCTCTCTCTCTCTCTTTCTCTCTCTCTCTCTCCATATATATATATATATATATATATATATATATGCATGTATGTATATAATTTATATCATTATTGTATAAAGGACTAGAGACAATGTACATATATATTGATTAAAAATTCAGTTTAGGGTTAGAATGACTAAACAAATTCTAGCACGTATATGTAATGGAACATGAATTCGCCATAAAACCAAGAAATGTGAAGAATTCAGATAAATGTAGGGGAAAACAGCCTTATATGAACAGAATGATACAGAATGAGTTATACAGAGCAAAGAATACAATACACACAGTGGCTACAATTATAGTTAGGTAGATAGATAGATATGGATATATAGTGAAATGTACTAGTATTTTCTCTCTAAATGGTATATATAATTGCACATTCTACATAGAAATATATGTATATAAGTGTATGATCTTAATGCAGTTCATTACAATAATTTCTGAGAACCTTAACCTTAGAAAAAAAGTTGAAAACATGTGCCCTTTTCCCTTTTTTCCAAAGGTGTGGTAGACACACACACACATGCATGCACACACTATGGTATATATGTCAGATATGCTGGCTCTTTAATTTTTATCAACTAATCTTTTTTAAGGAAGGCAATAGAGACAAATTCAGAAATGAAATTCTTATTAAAAACCATATAACATTTTAAAATAATTAGTAAATAGCAACTATCAAGTATTTGATAATTTTTTTTTGTCACTAGTAGAGAAAGGGACATTAAAACAACTCTGAAATATCATCTTAAACTCATCATTTGGCATAGATGATAAAAAGGGGAAAATCATTTTTGTACAGGCTCATGGAAAGCAGACTAATTCACTGCTTTTGGAACTTTAAATTGGTTGAAGCATTCTGGAAAACAATTTTAAATTATGCAAGAAAAGTTATTAAATTGATCCAATTAAAGTTGAACTAGAGATTTCACTATTGGGACTATTCCCCAAAGGGATTATTGACAGCAAGAAAAGACCCGCAGCACAAAAATATTCACAGCAGCATTATTCATGACAACAAAAAGCTGGAAACAGAATGTACACTCAACAATTGGGAAATAGCTGAACCAACTCTGATATAAGAATGTAGTGTAATGCAATAAGGAATGGCAAATATGAAAATCCATACAAATATAGGCTGACTTGAATAAAATGATTCAGAATGAAGAAAGAAGAGACAAAAGAACATTATACACAATGACTACAATAATGTGAATTAAGACAACACAAAGAGGCAATAAAATCTGAGTTAAATGCAACACATAACATTAATACTCTACTTTCAAATCAAAGTTTAGTGTTTACTTCATATAAGGTTATGGGGAAAAAATGTATGATCCTTTAGTTCTCTTCCTGCTCTGATTTCCCATCAAGCTTCTGAGATTCTCCCTGAATAATATCCTATGACACTTCATTGTTCTAGAAATTCTGGTGGTATCATGCTTGCTTCTATTATAAAATGTGAGTTTTTCTAGAGAGCATTCTGGGAAGATGGCAGAGTAAGTCAGAAAATTTCAAGCTCTCAAGATTTTCCTCCACAAAAGAGATAAAATTGCACCTCAGGGTGAACATAGAGCAGTGAAAACAAATAAGGGTAGGGGCAGAATAGAGAATCTCAAGACGTAAAGAAAAATCCCAGGACTAGATTCCAGCCCTGTGAAGAGGAAACACCTCCAGGCTAGGGTCTGATTTAACAACAAGCCTGCAAGCCCAGGGGTTAGTTGGGTTGGGAGACTTCTTTGGCTTCCCAGCAGAATTTTAACCCCCAGGACAGTGAGAGGAATTGACCTGGGGAAGATCTAGGGAAAGTCTGCTGACAAGGAATGCCAGACCAAGCAGTGCTGCTTAGAACAGATGGGGCAAGAAGGAACCAGGACATGCCTGATGAGTGCAAAAGAAATGGGTCAGGGACATCAAAGGCTGTAGGCACTTACAGGAAGGGGGGAGTCTTGGTTTGAGTTCAAGGTCAGACTAGAGAACTGAAGATTATCAGAGTCCAGAGGCACCATTCCCCATACCCTAAGACTAGAGATGATTATAAAAACTAAATTATTACAAAAAATAATGCTCAGGCAAAGGAGAAAAATCCCACCATAGAGAGCTACTATGGGAATAGAGAAGACTGGGTTCATCTGCAGAGAAACATACCTAAGGAAAGAAGCCCTGTTCTACCCCAAAGAGTAATGTCAAATGATCACCTGCCCAAAAAGAATTCATTGAAGAACTTTAAAAAAGACTTTAAAAATCAAATGAGAGAAATTGAAGAAAAATTTTTTAAAAATAAGAATAATGCTAACTTTTCTATTTAACTTTTTCAACCCTTTACAATGAAGTTCTAGACAATCTATGTGGGATTATTAAACATTATTCTCCCTCATACATTCTATTTTTCAGCTAAACTTGATGACTTGATGTTATCTATACCCAGGATTACATTTCCTACCTCAAACCATGTTATTCTATTTGCTTAGAATTCTCTCCATCCTCACCTCTATGTCTTAGCCTTAGGTCCCATCAAGGTTCACCTCAGAGTACAAGGTACTTTAGGCTGTCTTCCCTGGTTTCCCAGTTGTAAGTATCCCAAGACCCAAGGCATAAGGTCATAAAGAAGGCCATATAACACCCTGGGTGAAGATCTGAAAGGGGCAACAGAGGCCATGAAGTACAATCCTTCTTTTTACAGAAGAAGAAACCAAGGTCCAGAAAGGCTAAGTAATTTTTTAAAGGTCCCACTAATAGTGTTAAATAAGATTTGAATGCAGGTCTTACGACTCCAAATTGTGGGTTCTTTCCATTTTATTATATATGCCAATATACTTATTCATTTGTGAATATATTGTATCTCCCAAATAGAATGTACACTTCATAATGACAGAAATTATATACATTCTTACTTTCCACAGTGTGATCAGCACTTAATATATTTCTGTTGATTGATTGATTGAAAATGAATCCAAAGCTTTTAACTCCTTATGCCATTTTGTGTTGAAGGATTGGGGAAAGCCAAAGTAATCATAAAGCAACATCTGGAAGAATTTCCAGAGGATCATGTTTTTTTCTCCCTTTGCATATAGAAGCAATTCTTCACTTTGATTTTCCAAGACAGATGGTTGTCTATTCTAGAATGAAAGATTAGGAGTGAAGGAAATTCCCTAGTCTCCTTCAGTAGCAGACAGACTGCATTGCTGTACGATAATCTAAGCAAAGTTTCTCTTTCAAAGCAGAGACTATGAAGTAAAGGGCAGAAGGTTCTAGGAAACAAATGCCAGGACAAGGACAATCTTTATGTAGATATAAGATGGGAAAAACTAAGGGTCACAGGTCACTTTTGCCAATACGTTATGTCAATGTGACATAGATAACATGAAGAAGAACATCTTAGCCTGAATAATCTAACTGGAATAATAGCAGAAATAATGTTATTGAATTTTTTTCAAATAATAGTGTAGCTCTTTGAGTTTAAAACCTACAAAAAGGATGAGCTGAAAGTAGAATATTAATTAAAATGTTCTTAAAGGAAAAGTACTAGGAAGTATACTTCTGAGGACATGCTTTTGCAGCTCATAGTTCTTTTTGGATATTTAAATACGATGTCATTAAAAAACTTATAATTTGAATCTTTCATTTTGAGATTCAAAAATGAATGCCATTTTCCAGACATTCATAGGTTTTAATTCTTTATTAGTAATATGTATTTATTATGTATCATCATGTAATAATCGATTCCTGATTATGCTTTCCAAGAAAGGAGAATAGCAAAAACAATAAAAACTCCAGGAGTTAAAGGATTAAATTTGATTCTGGGATACATTACAAGATTTTAAAAGTATGTTGACTTTACATTTATAATGTCAAGAGAATAATTTTATTTGGTTTTTTATTTCTTAAACACATTCTAAGAGGGCAGAATTAAGATGCAAAAGAGTAGAGGGAATATTACAGCTGAGCTCTCCCAAAATTCCCCCCCCCCACTTTAAAATAATGCATCAGAATAAATTCTGGAGTAGCGTAACAATAAACAAACAAAGAAATGAATGAATGGTGTAGGTGAGACATTTTTCCTGCCCAAGAAAACTTAGGAAGTCAGAAGAAGAGATCTTTGGCACTGGCATGTGAACAGGCCCAGAGCTCACAGGTCAGCATACCAGCTGTGGCCCTCAGATGAGGCTGCAACAGCAGCAGTAGCAGCAACTTTTGTAGTTCTTAGTCCAGATACAGTAAGAACATTGGACAAGTGGTCAGAAAGAAATCAAAGGAGCTCTTGAGCGCACACCAGATCTAGGACCTGGATATGATTGGCAACTCTACCAAGTTGCAAGTAGATAGTTCCAGGGCAGAAAGGAACACTTGCCTTTACAAGGAACCAGGGGCTCTAGTCACAATTCAAGGGCAGAGAGGAGTTCTAGCTCTTTTGGCTGGAAGGGAGCAGGGGTCCTTGCTGTGTATGGTAGAAAGCAGAGACCTGAAGAGCAGTGAACACATCTCTCCCAGGATCATACAACCTTAGAAGCACTGAAAAATTACAAGCCTCCATAATTAGCTATTAAAACAGCAATGTAGAAAGAGGACTCTGGGGGCAGAGCCAAGATGGCAGCTGGAAAGCAGGGACTCATTTAAGCTCTCCCTCAGGTCCCTCCAAATGCCTGTAAAAATGGCTCTGAAAAAATCTGAAAGCTGTGGAACCTGCAAAATAGCAAAGGGAAGCAGGTCTCCAGCCCAGGACAGCCTGGGTGTTCTCAGGGAAGGGTCTATTGCACTTTGCTAGGAGTGGAGCCCAGCCCGGAGTGGGCCACACCAGGACCAACTGGACAAGGAGTCAGGCTGAGCAGGCCACAGGGCCATGAATCACTGAGCTGTGGCAGTTACCAGAATTCTCAACCCACTAATGCCAAAGACAACGGAAGAGATAAGTGGGAAAACTGCTGGATTGGGGTTGAGTGGAGAGCATGGTCCTGCCCCAGACACAGGGACAGCAGAGGTGGTGTGGCAGTGGCAGCAGCAGTAGCAGCAGCATCAGGAAGCTCCTGTGGCTACTTCCAGAGCTCCAATTGTGGTTACTTCCAGCTGCAGGTCCACATGGTGGGAGGAATCAAGTGGCAGATCAGAACAAGCATTCAGGGAGCACTTTGCTGATACAAAGGCAGAGTTCTCTTGCTTTGCTCTGCTTGGATCTGAGCTGCAGTCGTGGTTGGCAGTTCTTAGGGGAAGAAGAGCATGGGTGTAGCAGAGCTTGTGGTGACAGTGGAGTAGAAGTAACTGAAAACAGCAGCACAGCCCCTAAGGCTTGAGACAAAGTACTGTCTACTCTACAAGTAGTCATACGTGACAAAAAGCTCAAGGGTCAAGTAGTTGGCTGTTAACATAACCAGGTGTAATATCAATTAAGGTGGGACTTTCTTACTGTCTTAAAATGATTACTTAAGTGTCTTTGATTGAGTCTTACTAGGTGCTAAACCCCAGACCCAAACCCCTATCTACTAGGTGCTAAGCCTATGTGGGCATGAAGCTCCCAGGGTTCTAAGGGGAATTGCTAAGACCAGAGCTAATAGTAGAAGCCTAAGTTCTGGTTGCTCAGGTGATGTTTGAAGATGCCTAAGAGAGTATAAAAAGTTAGAACAGAGATATTTGTCAGGGCTCTCACTCTTGGAGGTGTGTTGATGTGGACACTCTGGGCAGCTATAGTTAAGAGCCCTCCAGCTTGTAAACCCAGATGTTTGGACTTTGTTAAACTCTGTTAACTATACATTGAGATTTGAATCAGACAAGATCTGTCTGTTGATGTTTGGAATATGTTTGCATTTGCTCTGATGTTCAGCGTGCTGGCTTTTTCCTCTGAACTAAGTGAATGACATTTGTATGCTGGAATAAAGTAAGATTATTAGCCCCTTAACATTGCTTTCCTGAGTAAAACAGATCAAAAGAACCTGTGTTGGCAGCTTTCTGTGTGCTGGTTGTTGGTGGGTCTTACACCCTACAGCAGCTGCTAGCAGATTGTTGCAATACCAAGTAGCAAAAAGACTCAGACTCAGACTATAGAATCTTTTTTTTTGGTGACAAAGAAGATCAAAACACAGCCAGAAGAAGTCAACAAAGGCAAAGAGCCTACATCAAAAGCCTACAAGAAAAATATGAATTGGTGTCAGGCCATGGAAAAGCTCAAAAAGGATTTGGAAAAGCAAGTGAGGGAAATAGAGGAAAAATTGGGAAGAGGAATAAGAATGATGCAAGAAAATCGTGAAAAAAAAACCTCAACAACTTGCTAAAGGAGACCTCCAAAATACTGAAGAAAATAACACCTTAAAATACACTAACCCAAATGGCAAAAGAGCTCTAAAAAGCCAATGAGGAGAAGAATGCCTTGAAAGGCAGAATTAGCCAAATGGAAAAAGAGATCCAAAAGACAACTGAAGAAAATACTACCTTAAAAATTAGATTGGAGCAAGTGCAAGCTAGTGACTTTATGAGAAATCAAGAAATTATAAAACAAAACCAAAGGAATGAAAAAATGGAAGACAATATGAAATATCTCATTGGAAAAACCACTGACCTGGAGAATAAATCCAGGAGAGATAATTTAAAATGAATTGGGCTACCTGAAAGCTATGATCAAAAAAAGAGCATAGACATCATCTTTCAAGAAATAATCAAGGAAAACTTCCCTGATATTCTAGAATCAGAGGGTAAAATAGAAATGGAAAGAATCCACCAAACACTTCTTGAAAAAAATCCCAAAAAGAAAACTCTTAGGAATATTGTCACCAAATTCCACCATAATACAAGCAGTCAGAAAGAAACAATTTGAGTATTGTGGAAACACAATCAGGATAACACAAGATCTAGCAGCTTCTACTTTGAGGGATCAAAGGGCTTGAAATATGATATTCTGGAGGTCAAAGGAGCTATGATTAAAACCAAGAATCACCTACCCAGCAAAACTGAGTATCATGCTCCAAGGCAAAATATGGATTTTAAATAAAATAGAGGACTTTGAAGCTTTCTCAATGAAAAGACCAGAGCTGAATAGAAAATTTGACTTTCAAACAAAAGAATCAAGAGAAACATGAAAAGGTAAACAAGAAAGAGAAATCATAAGGGACTTATTAAAGTTGAACTGTTTTGTTTACATTCCTACATGGAGAGATGATGTGTGTAATTCATGAGACCTTTCTCAGTATTACAGTAGTTGAAGGGAATATATATATACATATATATATATGTATATGTATATACATACATATATATGTATATGTGTGTGTATGTATGTATATATATATATGCATATATATAGAGAGAGGGGGGGGCACAGGGCGAGTTGAGTACAAAGGGATGATATCTAAAAAATAAAATAAAATTAAGGAGTGAGAGAGAAATATATTAGAGAGGGAGAAAGGGAGAGATAGAATGGGTGTAAATTATTTCACACAAAAGTGTCAAGAAAAAGCAGTACTGTAGGAAGGGAAGCGGGGCAGGGGAGGGGGTATGAGGGAATCTTGCTCTCGTTGGATTTGACTTAAGGAGGGAATAACGTACACACTCGATTGGGTATCTTACCCCACAGGAAAGTAGGGGTGAAAGGGATAAGAGAGAGGGGATGATAGAAGGTAGAGCAGAGTGAGGCAGCTAGGTGACACAGTGAGTAGAGTACCAGCCCTGGAGTCAGGAGGATTTCAGTTCAAATCTGGCCTCAGACGCTTGACACCTTGCTAGCTGTGTGACTTTGGGCAAGTCACTTAACCCTAATTGCCCTGCCTTCCCCCTCCAAAATAAATAAATAAGTAAATAATATTTAAAAAAAGAAGGGAGGGCAGATCAGGGGAGGAGGTAATCAAAAGCAAACACTTTTCAAAAGGGAGAGGATCGGTCTTCTGCTTTCCCTTAGTAAATGTGGCACTGGCCAGTGTGTTGGAGAGGCCGCTGCCTGTGAACTGGGTCGGGTTTTTCGGGCTTGGGGGTCGCTTGGACCTGCTTGACTTGGGTCCGGGGGGGCCCGGAGATGAGCTGTGCCTGGCGGCTCCTGGCTGGGGTACACCAGACGAGCCAGGGATTGAGCTTCTTCACGGAACCACTACTCTGGCCTTCAAGTTTTGGCGTGGTGTAATTGTTGCCATGGACTCCCGGGCCATAGCCGGTTCTTACATCGCTTCCCAGACAGTGAAGAAGATGACTGAGATCCACTCTTACCTACCACCATGGCTGGGCAAGCTGCTGATTGCAGCTTCTGGAAGCACCTGCTGGCCCTACAGTGCCGCATCTATGAGCTCCGAAACAAAGAGCGCATCTCTGTGGCCACCACCTCCAAGCTGCTGGCCAACATGGTCTATCAGTACAAAGGCATGGGGCTGTCCATGGGTACCATGATTTGTGGCTGGGATAAGCGAGGGCCTGGTCTGTACTACGTGGACAGTGAGGGAAACCGTGTCTCTGGAGTCACCTTTTCTGTGGATTCTGGTTCTGTCTATGCTTATGGGGTTATGGACCAGGGCTACTCATTTGATCTTTCTGTGGAAGAGGCCTATGACCTGGCCTGGAGAGCCATCTACCAGGCCACATATTGGGATGCCTACTCCAGAGG
>JAQQSZ010009685.1:0-12710 GCA_028646595.1 Phalanger gymnotis
TGGAAAGGGAAGAGGGGAGAGAATTTGGAACTCAAGGTTTTTAAAAAAAATAGATGTTCAAAAGTAAAAAAGTTTTTTTTTTTATGCAACTAGAAAATAAGATGCACAGGCAATGGGGCACAGAGATTTATCTTGCCTGACAAGAAAGGAAGGGAAAGGGGGATAGGAGGGGAATGGGGCAACGGAGGGGAGGGCAGACTGGGGAACAGGGCAACCAGAATGTATGCCATCTTGGAGTGCGGGGGAGGAAATGGGGAGAAAATTTGTAATTCAAACGCCTGTGAAAATCAATGCTGAAAACCAAACATGTCAAAAATAAATTTAAAAAATAAATAAATTAATTAAAAAAAAAGAATGAGTGGGCCAAAGAGCAAATCATAGAAACAATGACTTCATTCAAGATAATAGCAATAATGAGACAACATGAGAAAACTTACGAGATGCAGCAAAAGCAGTTATTAGGAGAAGTTTTATATCTCTAAATGCTTACATGAATAAAACAGATAAAAGGGAGATCAATGAAATGGGTTTGCAACTGAAAAAAACTAGAAAAAGAATAAATTGAAAATCTCCAATTAGATACCAAATTAGAAATAATGAAAATCAAAGAAGAGATTAATAAAATTGAAATAAAGAAAGCTATTGAACTAATAAATAAAATGAAGAGCTATTTTTATGAAAAAACAATAAAATTGATAAACCCTTGGTCAATTGATTTTTTAAATTTATTTAATATATTAAGTTTTCAGCACTGATTTTCACAAGAGTTTGAATTACAAATTTTCTCCCCATTTCCACCCCCCCCCCCACTCCAACATGGCATATATTCTGGTTGCCCTAGTCCCCATTCAACCCTCCCTTCTGTCACCCTACTCCCCTCCCATCCCTCTTTCCCTTACTTTCTTATGGGGCAAGATAAATTTCTATGCCCCATTGCCTGTACATCTTATTTCCTAGTTGCATGCAAAAGCTTTTTTTGAACATCTGTTTTTTAAAACTTTGAGTTCCAAATTCTCTCCCCTCTTCACTCCCTACCCAACCTCCCTAAGAAGACAAGCAATTGAACATAGGCCACATGCATATCATTATGTAAAACCCTTCCACAATACTCCTGTAGTGAAAGACAAATTATATTTTTCTCCTTCCTAACCTATCCCCTTTTATTCAATTTTCTCCCTTGACCCTGTCCCTTTTTGAAAGTGTATGTTTTTGATTACCTCCTCTCCTGATCTGCCCTCCCTTCTATCATCCTCCCTTTTTTATCTTCTTCCTCCTTCTTTCCTGTGGGGTAAGATACAGAACTGAGTGTGTATGTTTGTGTCAGAAAGGCAAAATGGGCTCCTTGGCACTTAGTTCAACAAGTGCCCTTGAAGAGTTTTTCTTTTGTTTGCTTTGAATAATTCAGCTATTTCATTCAATCATGCTAAGTGCTAAGCCCCAGGCCCAAACCCCTATTAGGTGTAATATTAACATTATTATGTAATAGTAATTAAGGTGGGACATTTTGCTTTTCTTCTCTTAAGTGCCTTCAATGATTCTGGGGCAGATAAAGTGGAATCTTTTTGTCTTGGAGTATTTCTCAGCACTGAGACAAGTAGGAGTCATTGATTTGTATATGATGTGATCCTGGGGATGGAGAACTTTCCCAGACTCAGCCTGGGTGAGGTCAAAGCCTTCAGGGCTCCAAAAAAACTGGATATAACTGGGGAAAGCTTGGCATTTGATTTTTGGGGCACACTCATGGAAGGAGTGTTGAGACTCCGGGCAAGCTGCAAACTGCCCCCCAGCTTTGAAACACAGATGTTGGTACTGGTAACTATGAATTGTATTGGGTCTGTCTGTTTGTGATTTGGTTAAGGGCTCTTGAGATGGTGTTGACGAAGAGACTCCAGGCAGCTGTAGCTAAGGAGCCCTCCAGCTTGTAAACCCAGATGCTGAGACTTTGTTGAACTCTGGTAACTATGTATTGGGATTTGAATCAGACAAGGTTTGTATGTTGATGTTTGTAATTTGCTTCTGTTTTGCTCTGAAGTTCAGGGTGCTGGCTTTTTCCCCTGAACTAAGTGAATGATATTTGTGTGCTGAATTAAAGTAAGCTTGCAAACACCTTAACCTTGCTCTCCTTATTAAGGCAGATCAAAAGAACCTGGGTTTTCTGGCTGTCCAGTAGCTTTCTGAGTGCTGGCTGTGGGTGGATCTGGACCACCCCCCACAAAAGCTGCTAGCCAGCATTGTGGAAACAATGTTATTCCCTCCTCAAGTCAAATCCAATGAGAGCAAGATTCACCCATTCCCCCTCACCTGCCCCCTCTTCCCTTCCTACAGAACTGCTTTTTCTTGCCACTTTTATGTGAGACAATTTACCCCATTCTATATCTCTCTTTCTCTTTCTCTCAATGTATTCCTCTCTCACCCCTTAATTTGATTTTTTTAGGTATCATCCCTTCATATTCAACTTGCCCTGTGACCTCTGTCTATATATATATAAATATATATATATATATACATATATATATATATGTATATACACACATACATACACATATATGTATATTCCCTTCAGTTACCCTAATACTAAGGTCCCATGAATTATGCACATCATCTTTCCATGTAGGAATGTAAACAAAACAGTTCAAATTTAGTAAGTCTATTATGATTTCTCTTTCTTGTTTACCTTTTCATGCTTCTCTTGATTCTTCTGTTTGAAAGAAAAAAATTCTATTCAGCTCTGGTCTTTTCACTGAGAAAGCTTGAAAGCCCTCTATTTTATTGAAAATCCACATTTTGCCTTGGAGCATAATACTCAGTTTTGCTGGATAGGTGATTTATTGATTTTAATCCTAGCTCCATTGACCTCCAGAATGTTGTATTCCAAGCTCTTTGATCCCTTAATGCAGAAGCTGCTAGATCTTGGGTTATTCTGATTGTGTTTCCACAATACTCAAACTGTTTCCTTCTGGCTGCTTGCACTATTTTCTCCTTGATCTGGGACCTCTAGAATTTGGTGACAATAATCTTAGGAGTTTTCTTTTGGGGATCTTTTTGAGGAAGCAATCTGCGGATTCTTTCAATTTCTATTTTACCCTCTGGCTCTAGAATATCAGGGCAGTTCTCCTTGATAATTTCTTGAAAGACGATATCTAGGCTCTTTTTTGATCATGGCTTTCAGGTAGTCCAACAATTTTTAAATTCTCTCTCCTGGATCTATTTTCCAGGTCAGTGGTTTTCCCAATGAGATATTTCACATTGTCTTCCACTTTTTCATTCCTTTA
This sequence comes from Phalanger gymnotis, assembly GCA_028646595.1. NCBI lineage: Eukaryota > Metazoa > Chordata > Mammalia > Diprotodontia > Phalangeridae > Phalanger > Phalanger gymnotis. The sequence goes on from JAQQSZ010009685.1 coordinate 3,273, forward strand.
GTTCTGTTTTATAATATCTTGATTTCTCATCAAGTCACTAGCTTCCACTTGCTCCAAACTAATTTTAAGGTAGTATTTTCTTCAGTCAGGTTTTGGACCTCCTTTTCCATTTGGGTAATCCTGCCTTTCAAGCAATTCTTCTCCTCATTGGCTTTTTGGAGCTCTTTTGCCATTTCAGTTAGTCTAGTTTTTAAGGTGTTATTTTCTTCAGTATTTTGGGGGGTCTCCTTTAGCAAGTCATTGACTCGTTTTTCATGGTTTTCTTGCATCACTCTAATTTCTCTTCACAATTTTTCCTCTACTTCTCTGACTTGCTTTTCCAAATCCTTTTTCAGCTCTTCCATGCCTGAGACCAGTTCATGTTTTTTCTTGGAGGTTTTTGATGTAGGCTCTTTGACTTTGTTGACTTCTTCTGTATGCTTTGGTCTTCTTTGTCACCAAAGAAAGATTCCAAAATCTGAGACTGAATTTGAGTCCATTTTCACTGCCTGGCTATGTTCCCAGTCAACTACTTGACCCTTGTGCTTTTCATCAGGGTATGACTGCTTGTAGAATAGAGATTACTTTGTTCCAAGCTTGAGGGTATGTGCTGTTGTTCTCAGAGCTATTTCTATACATCCAGCTTTGCCACACCAGCACTCCTCCTCCCCCAAGAACTGCCAACCCAGACTGGACTCAGATCTTAAGCAGGCTCTACACTCCAGCTCTGACCTGCCACTTTATTTCTCCCACGAGGTGGGCTTGGGGCCAGAAGCAACTGCAGCTGTAGATCTGTAGCTGCACCTCCTCCACTGCCCCCAGGGCAGGGGCCGAACCGTGAACTCCTTCAGACCGTCCCTGTTTCTTTCGCGATAGACATTACCCAGCAACCATCCAAGCTGTTCTGAGTTAAAGCCCTGCTTCCCTCTGCTATTTTGTGGGTTCTTCAGTTCTAGAATTTGTTCAGAGCCACTTTTACAGGGTTTTGGATGGATGTGGGGGGGAGCTCACGCAGGTCACTGCTTTCCAGCTGCCATCTTGGCTCTGCCTCTGGTCAATTGATTAAAAAAAAAGAAAGAAGAAAATAAAATTACCAGTATCAAAAATGAAAAGGATGAATTAACCTCCAAAGAAGAGGAAATTAAAACAATTATTCAGAATTATTTTGCTCAATTTTATATCCATAAATTTGATAACCTAAGGAAATGGATGAATATTTACAAAAATACAAATTGCCCAGGCTAACATAAGAGGAAGTAAATTACCTAAATAAGCCCATCTCAGAAAAAAGAAATTGAGCAAGCCATCAATGAATTCCCTAGGACAAAATCTCCAGGGCCAGATGGTTTTACATGTAAATTCTATCAACATTTAAGGAACAATTAATTCCCATGCTTTATAGACTTTTTAAGAACGTAGATGAAGAAGGAGTCTTACCAAATTCTTTTTATGACACAAATATGGTACTAATACTTAAACTAGGAAGAGTCAAAACAGAGAAAGAATATTATAGATCAATTTCCCTAATGAATATTGATGCAATAATTTTAAATAAAATATTAGCAAAAAGATTGCAGTAACTTATTAGGAGAATAATACACTACAACCAGGTAGGATTTATTCCAGGAATACAAGGTTGGTTAAGAATTAGGAAAACTATCAGCATAATTGATCATACGAAAAACAAAAACAGCAGAAACCACATGATTATCTCAGTAGAAGCACAAAAAGCTTTTGACAAAATACAACACTCATTCCAATTAAAAACACTACAATGCATAGGAATAAACTGAGTCTTACTTAAAATTATAAATAGCATCTACCAAAGACCATCAGCAAGTCTTATATGTAATGAGTTTAAGCTAGATGCATTCCCAATAAGATCTGGGGTAAAACGAGCATGACCATTATCACCCCTATTATTACATTTGGTACTAGAAATGTTAGCTTTAGCATTAAGAAAAGAAAAAGAAATTGAAAGAATTAGAATAGGCAAAGAAGAAACTAAATTATCACCTTTTGCAGATGATATGATGATTTACTTAGAGAATCCTAGAGATTCAAGTAAAAAACTCCTTGAAATAATAAACAACTTTGGCAAAGTTGCAGGATATGAAATAAACCCACATAAATCCTTGGCATTACTGTATATTACTAACAAAGCCCAACAGCGAGAGATAGAAAGAGAAATTCCATTTAAAGTTACTTTAGACCCTATAAAATATTTGGGAGTCTGCCTGCCAAGACAAAGAGAAGTCTGATAACTGCCACAGCTCACTGATTCAGGGCACTAGAGCCTCTTTTACCTGGCTCCTGGTCTGGTTGATCTGGGTGTGGCTCATGCTGGGCTCTGCTCTGCTCCCAGCTCTGTGTGATAGACCTTACCCCATGACCATCCAGGCTATCCTGGGCTGGAGTCCTGCTTCCCTCTGCTATTTTGTGGGTTCTGCAATTCTAGAATTTGTTCAGAGCCATTTTTATAGGTGTTTGGAGGGTCTTGGGGGAGAACTTTAGGCAAGTCCCTGCTTTCCAGCTGCCATCTTGGCTCCACCTCCTTCCTAAGTTTCTATTGACTTTTAAAGATACAGTCACAATATGTACATTTTTTGTTGGAGGGGATATTTGGGTTACATTTGTATCCTTTACTGATTTATGTGTAAACAGGTTGTTATTCATTTAGTAGAATTTAAAACTTCTTGGGGACAGATTGTCTCACTTTTGTCTTCATAACCTTATTGCCTAGTATAGTGGCTAATACGTAGTTAGTTGATTCATTCCTCTCCAGGATGCACTCTTAAATTTCTCCTAGAATTTCTCTACAATACCCCCAGGAACATCATCACGCTGGAAGCTCACTCGACCCTAGGACTTCACACAGTGGTGTGAAATATAAATGTTTATCAACTGGAGACCTCTCCCCCTAACTAACTGGCTACTGCCAGAATCTTCATTTTAAAGAGAAGTGCCAGGTCAGCCATATCTTCAACCCACTTTAGACTGCACTCCTGATTTTCCCAGATTACCTCTATAATGGTCCTTTAGGTACCCTTATTTCCTCATCCCCCCTTTTCTGCTCCTTCTAATATGTTGTCATCTGCCATAAAATATAAGCTCATTAGGATCAGGGACTTTCTGCTTCTGTTTGTATTCCCAGAACTAACACAGTGCCTGGAACATAGTAAGCATTTAATAAAAGCTTGTTGACTTGACTTGCTGCCTTGATTAACCAGAAGCATTTGAATTTAATAATATTGTGTGGAAGCATTGCTAAACATTTTTCATATATATTCTTAGATTTGTTAAAATAATATACTGAACATAGTCTAAACCTTTCTTGATTATTTAGGATTTTCATTATAAATCTATTGTTTAATTTAATGATATCCTCTGGGGGGTTTTAAGGTAGGAAGAGCTATTTATCTCTTCATTAAATCACTCCAGACTGCTGTGCTTTTGCAGTTCCTAAGACTTTTTTGTTGATTTTGTCCTCCTTGCTATTATTGCTTTAAAAAAATAGCTTTTGCCTGCATATGTGCCCATATTAGCTCCTTTACTTTTTGCTGTTTCTAATTTGGTGTGGACTGACACTGACCATGTTCAAGTTGTTTGTAAAATAAAGCTAAATAGGCACTGAGTGAAAGTATGTAGGTCTCTTGCTTAAGTAAATTGTATGAGTTTTAGAGCATAGTATCTGACATCTGTGTGATAATTTTCTACTTAGTTCCTTAATTTTTAGAAGTTCCAATATTTCTACAACAAAGTTTACATATGACTCATGTCTAGGTTTTCCACTAAAAGAAATAAACAGGGCTCTTTCTACAATTTACAAAACAGATATTAGGTCTTGGAAACCAATTCCACTACCACAAAAGAAATACTCAAAAGACAAAATATTCATGAGCACACATTAATAAGTACTTTAAAATAATTCATTTAACTTATTATACTTTCTTGAAAAGTAAGTGTATTTTGTGAGACAGATATTTCACTTTCACATTTTAATTGAGCTGTCTATACCAGTGGTATCAATGTCACATAGAAACAGGCATTAGTAAACCATACAAAATTATCCCTGTGGGCCATATATTGATTTAGTTTTAAAATGTAAGGTTATCTATGTTTTATTGTATTTTTATTTCTTTTGCTAAATATTTCCCAATTCCATTTTAATCTGATTTGAGCCACACTCTATACTGTTATGAGTTATGGGTCACATGTGTTTGATACCTCTGTTCTCCACAGCTCCAAAATTCAGATCTCCTGGCAAGTATGACTTGTATTCTCTTAGTCTTTTCAGAGGTAGTATCATGTTGGTGATAGTGTGTTTAGTGTATCTTTTCCTTAGAGAATTGATAGAGTTTGCAAGGTCCAGAATTCCCCTGCACAAATGTTCGTGGTCCTCCTCCCCCACAAACTGTGGGTCAAATTCGATATTGAAGAAAGATGCCCACAGCTGCATGACGATTATAAGATAAATTTAATAATCATAATGGGTACTTATACTAGGGCAGAATGATGAATGCCTGACAAGAGTTTAATACTCTTCAGTCTGGGGTGGTAGTCAGATGATTCAGTGAATTCCTGCAAAGACCCCCCAAAACAGGCCTTGGTAATTTTATAAATCAAAGAAAGGATAGAATGTCATTACATATGTCATTGGAGTTTAGCTAATATTTTGATTTACTGCTTAGTACTCGTCTTGAGTCTAGAGCCCTGGGCATTAAGGCTAGTGCTGTTGGATAGATGTCCAGACACCAGTGTACTGGTCACTGTATCTTTGTTATGGCTTTCAAAATATGGCTTTCACCAGTCAAGACGCCATAAGTTGTAGGAAGTACCTTCCTCCATCACCACCCTCATTGTACAGCTATAGACAACTCAAGAATGCAGGAACTCTTAAATTCACTAGGCAGCTACTAAGGCTGGAAATATCCAACTACATAATATTTTATTTTTGTTTTGGGCATGCACTCAATAACTACTCTACACTAGAATTTCTGCAACACCAACATTCAGAGTCAGGATCTCCTACATCTGAACCAAACTATGATCACTATTTGAAGTAATGAGAATACTGAGAATAGAATAAATGCCCACCTTAGAAGATCTGGAAGGAGAGGAACAAACAACAAAGGACATACAGGCAACTTTAGACTGGAGAAGGTCCAAGAGAATGTTATTATCTCTGAAGTAACTAAAAAAGGGCAAAGTATCCAGAAGTAAGTGGTAGTCAACTATACTAAGTGCTACAGAAGGATAGAGAGAGATAACCAGAAAAAGGGGTTTGGCATTTGGCAATTGGTAGACTTTTGAGAAAATAGTTTCCAAAGAGTGATGATAAGCATATGAAAGATGAGATGATTGTTAGAACAAAATCCTACAGGAACCTTTTTGAATAATTTGTTGTTCGAATATCCAATTAATTCAAATTTTATTTAAAATTCAAAATGTATTTCAAATCAAATTAATTCAAAATGCTCAGGTCAGGCTGAAATTCTTTTTAATATCAAACCCATTCTTTAAATTTTATTTTCCATATACATTTTCCTGTAAATCTTTCTTACCTGAGTGGTCTGTGAGTTGTGTGTATTTGTGGGTGTGTGTGTCCTGGACACATAACACAACCTTTTCCTCTAGAAAGACACTTATCTAGAAAGGAATACACCACCCTAGTCTCCCCATAAATTTTGGAACTTGGGAAATGATGGCTTAGTTAATATTCCTCAGTATTGGCTCCTTCCCATTTCTTTTATTATTTGGGGGGCTTTTTGTTCTACAGGGATAATGTAGATAGATAATGTAGAAAAAAATGAGAGTGGAGGAACAAATAGTCACAATTTCCTTTCCTATATGTACACCCACCACAATTCCTGAATTTAAAGCAGTTTCATAAGGGGCTAATACATCATCAAAAGACAGCAAGGCATCATGTATTGAATAGTAGAAGACATGGGTTCAAGGCCTTTCTTTGACACATACTAGCTATGTTACAGTTAGCAAATCATTTAACTTCTCAGTGCCCCTAAGCAACTCTATGAATTTTCAATTACTGGAGGAAATTTCCATACGATAATAAAATTACAATAGCCACAATTATAACATTTATAGCTAACATTGATATGGTACTTACTATGTGCCAAGCACTGTGCTAAGCATTTTACAATTATTATTTCATTTGATCCTCAAAATAGTCCTCAAATGTAGATGCTATTGTTATCCCCATTTTACAGAAACTGAGGAAAACAGAAATTAACTGTCTTGCTCAGAATCACAAAGCTAGTAAGTGTTTGAGGCTAGATTTAAACTTGGAGTTTCCCAACTCCAGACCCAACATTCTATCCACTACACCACCTATTTGCCCCAATATATGTTTTCATACCAATGAAACCACTGAACTAAGACTCCCACATACACACATACACATTGCTATTAAATCAATTAGTTCTAGTTCATACTCCGAAATCTATTGGAATCTGAAAAGTTTCCATTAGCCATATACTCTATAGTTCCAGGAAACAGTATTGAAATATATGAAGGGGTGTCATATAACAAAAGGATTAAACTTTGGCTTATCCTCTGAGGGCAAAAGTTCCAGAGAGGCTGATTTGAGTTCAATGAAAAGGAAAAAAAAATCAATAATTACATCTCTCCAAAAGTGAAATGGTCTACCTCAGGATTATGGGATTAACAGTATCTCAGAATTGAAAAGGGCCACTTAGTCCTACCTGTACACGGACAAGAATCTCTCTATAGCACTCCTTGCAAATGGCCAGGGCTGTCATCCATAAAGTTCTTCAATTAGAAGCTGAATAACAGACATCTTGCACTTCTAGATGTATGACCCTGTGATCAGTTGCCATGGATGCTGTTGAAGTAATTATTCTTCAGTTATACATAGAACTAGATGGCCTTAGAAGTTCTTTTCACCTCTGTAGTTCTTTACACACTGAGTCAAATGAGTTGACATTACAGGGAAGCTTGTTCTTGGCTAATAATAAAGAAGAATTTCCTAACAATTATAAACATGCAAAGTCAACATCTTTCTTGATCTCTTTGCACCATTGCTTTTATAACCTACCCAAAAGCAAGAAATATATTTTAATAAGATACTTGTCAACTCTTACCATGATTTTCATGATAGGCATTTGTGAAAAAAAGTGTCATGAAGACAATTTAAATGTATACATCAAAATCTTCTGTAAAGGATAAAAAGAGAGAGAAATCTTATGAAGAACTCAATAGTACCTTCAAATTAAATTACCATGTGCTTTAATACTTGAAGACTTTGGAGCAAAGGTGGACACAAGGGATATTTCAACACATCTGTGATTTCTTCTATATAGATACTCAATCAAAAAGTTTGGTAGTGAAATGGATAGAGCCCTGGACCTGGAGTCAGGAAGAACTGAGTTCAAAACTGGACATACACCCAAGCTGTGAGACCCCGTGCAAGTCACTTAACTTAACCCCAGCTTCATCATCTGTAAAATGAAGATAATAATAGCACTTGCCTCGTAGGAGTGTTAGAAGGATAAAATTCACAAGGGACAACTAGGGAGCACAGTGGACAGACTGCCAAACCTAGAGATAGGAAGACTTGTCTCCCTGAGTTCAAATCTGACTCAGACATCTACTAGTTTTTTGACCCTAGACAAATCACTTAACTCTGCCTCCATTTTCTCATGTGTAAAATGAGCTGGAGAAGGAAATGGCAAAGGACTCTAGTATCTATGCCAAGAAAGCCTCAAATGGGCACAAAAAGTTGGATATAACTGAAAATGACTGAGCAAATGAATTGTGCTGGGGCCCCACCTTTAGATGATTTTTATATTATATAGACATACCAGTGAAGCACACAGGTTTGACATATAATAGCAAATATAAGGGAGACCATAAACAAGAGTCATGCAAGTAAGCAGGAATACACACGCCAAAATCTAAATTACTCAAGGATAATTTTGAAATAGATGAGGTAACAGATCCATTCAAGTATTTGAGTGGGTATCAGATACTAGAAACATCACATGGGATTATTCAAAATCTCTTAGCTCCTGATGCAAACTCTTCTGGGGCTGAGTTTTTAATCAAGTGAAAATTAATGCTCAAAAATGTGCAGCAGTATGGCTGAAAAGCTGTTGTTGAACCCATACCCTCAATCTGTCAGGGTATCTGCCGATTCATTCAATTATTTCAATGGGATAAGTGAATTCTCTTTTCGATGGGAAAAAAAAAAACTAAATAATTCCATAGAGCGGTCTTCTTGCGTAAAATAGAGCCCTGAATTATGGCAGTTCTTCAATAAAAAGCTTCTTTTGGTCTAAATTATTTGCAGAATTACCTGTGCCCTCTTCTTGTCCTTGGCCTGCTCAAAGTGTTCCTCCTAGGCCAGTGTGAGAATATAAAATTAGCACAAAGTAATCAAATTTTCCCCATCAAACTGCTGAACTATCTGAGGGCACCAAGAAAGGTTCTCACATAATCACAAAATAACAAAATTTGAGAGTTGGAAGGGACCTAAGTGGTCATCCAGTCTGGCTCATACCTGAAAGGAAACCCAAAATAACACTAACTACCACTGATATGTAAAAAAAGACATGGCAGGGGGGCGGAGCCAAAATGGCGACTGGGAAGCAGTGACTGGCGTAAGCTTCCCGCCAAGTCCCTCCAAAAACCTATAAAAAAATGGCTCTGAACCAATTCTAGAGCTGCAGAACCCAAAAAGTGGCAGAGGGAAGCAGGGCTCCAGCCCAAGACACCCTGGATGGTCTCTGGGTAAGGTCTGTCCCGCACGGAGTTCCCAGCTTCCAGCTGAGGGGAGCAGAGCTGAGCCAAGCAGAGCACAGCAGGCGTGGACCAACCAGACCAAGAGCTGAGCAGAGAGTGCCTTAGCATCCCAGGATTACTGAGCTGCGGCATTTACCAGACCTCACAACCCACAAATAGCAAAAACAACAGAGAAGGTTAGTGGGAAAAGCTGCGGGACTGAGTTGGCGGTTCGGCCACTGCCCCTGGGGCAGCGGAGGTGGGGCAGCTTTAGAAATAACGGCTGCAGTTGGTTCTGGCCCCAGGCCCATCTGGTGGGAGGAATTAAGTGGCTGATCAGAGCAGGAGTGAAGAGCCTGCTGAAGATTTAAGCCCAGTCTGGGTAGGCGGTTCTTGGGGAAGGAGGAGTGCTGGTGAGGCAGCGCATCCACCCAAGTGGGGAACATAGAACTCGTTGGGCTACAAGCAGCCATACCCCGCTGAAAACCTCAAGGGTTAAGTAAGTGGGCTGGGAACATGGCCAGGCGGCGAAAACACACCCAGATTCAGTCTCAGACTCTGGAATGCTTCTTTGGTGACAAAGGAGACCAAAATATACAGTCAGAAGGAGTTAACAAAGTCATAGAGCCTACAACAAAAACCTCCAAGAAAAACATGAACTGGTCTCAGGCCATGGAAGAACTCAAAAAGGATTTA
>JAQQSZ010009686.1:0-12709 GCA_028646595.1 Phalanger gymnotis
TCACTAGCTTCCACTTGCTGCAATCTAATTTTTAAGGTAGTATTTTCTTCAGTGCTCTTTTGGACCTCCTTTTCCATTTGGCTAATTCTGCCTTTGAAGGCATTCTTCTTCTCACTGGCTTTTTGGAGCTCTTTTGCCATTTGAGTTAGTCTATCTTCTAAGGTGTTATTTTCTTCGGTATTTTTTTAGGTCTCCCTTAGCAAGTCATTGACTTGTTTTTCATGGTTTTCTCACATCACCCTCATTTCCTACCTACTGCCTGTTCCGTTCACCTCCCAGTCTGGCTGGTCCTGCCATGGCCCACGCTGGGCTGTGCTCCACTCTGCTCCCAGTTCTGTACAACAGACCCTTCCCAGCGACCATCCGGGCTCTCCTGGGCTGGAGCCCTGCTTCCCTCTGCTATCTGTGGGTTCTACAGCACTAGAATTTGTTCAGAGCCATTTTTTACAGGTTTTTTGAGGGACCTGGGGGAGAGCTTAAGCAAGTCTCTGCTTTTCAGTTGCCATCTTGGCTCTGCCCCCCAGTACCAAGGGAAAGCTCTTGATGGGATCATAGACAGGGGGCTGGGCAAAAATGGATAGAAAGGAAGCAAGGGAGGGAGTGAGAGAAACAAGCATTTATTAAGCACATACCCCTTTTGGAGTTGAGGAAACTGAGGCAGACAAAGCAAGTGACTTGATCAGGGTCATACAGATAGTAAGCATATGAGGCCATCTTTGAATAATGTCAATAAAACATTAGAATAATACACTGAAGAGAACAAAAGAGATTCACACAGGCAACACGAAGAAGGCAATTTTGATACTAAAAATTACTATCTATGCACTTAAAGTATGTAATATAAATTTATGGCTTCATATGCAATCTTTGTTGTTTTTTGTATCTTATGTTCATATTTGTTGAAATTTCCTAAATTAATAAAAAAAGAAGAAAAATGTTTTAAAAAGAAAATTAGTGGCACAGAATTAGGTGAATTGTGACTGGAGAGGGGGTGGAGCAGCGAAGAACAGCTAAAATTGCCATATCTCTTCATTCATAGTTCCTACTTGCTAGTGATATACCCTAAGGCAGTCAAAGGAAAAAAGGAAAGTCTCACGTACACCAAAATACTTACAATGGCACCTTTTGTGGAACAAGAGAATTGGAAACAAAACAGATGGCCATAAACTGGGTGCTAGCTAAACAAATTGTGGTACATGAATGTAATATTTCAGCAACGTAAAAAATGATGACTATAAAGAATTCGGAGAAGAATGGGAAGACAGAGAATGAAGTAAACATAACAAGGAAAACAACATACAATAGTCTTCTCAAACTAGGTGAAGGACAAAACATTCAGATAAATTAAACTTGGCTCCCATACAGGGCATACATTTTAAATTTTCCAAACGTGCCTAGCACTCCTGAACCACATCTAAAGGTCTAGTTCGGAAAGCTTTCGTGCCGAGCCCAGATGCAAGGCCACTGAGACAAACTGAAAAGGAGATGACTGAAGGGACCTTTAGAAAGGGGCTCTGAGCTACTGCGGTTCAAGTTTAATAGAGCTATTTTAATAGCTAGCGCTATTAAAAGCCACAGAAACAATTTGAAAGCTCCTATCTCCCACTTCTCTTTCCCACAGAATATGAATTGGGAGGCACTTCTGAAGTAACCTAGACCAACCCATAGCTGAATGGCAATCCCGACGCCAAGTCGACCAGCGAAGGCCTTGAGACCCCTAGGGCGGCCGAAGAACCCTTGGAAGGTTTTTGCTACCCTCGAAGGCTAATGAATCTTCCTACCTGCAACTTGTACCCACTGCTCCGAGTTCTGTCCTCTGGGTAAAACGAGAATAAATCCCATCTTTGTCCCACGTGACACCCTGAAAACACTTCGAACAGCCCTCCGTACCCCAAACTTTCCTCTTCTTCCTAGTTCCATCATCTGATCCTCATATTGCCTAACAAACTGGAGGCCCTTCGCTATCCAAGTGTACCTCTTCAGGAAAATTTCTAGTTTATTAAAGTCCTTCCTAAAATGTGGGACTCATAACTAAACACAACATTCCATTCTTAAGGAATATGCCCGTCTAAGCGTAGGACAAGTCACATTAGTTTTTGGCCGCTGTACACATTTGCCCTTGCTTACAAAACACTAAGCTACCCAGAGCTGAGTCTAACTAAACCTCTCCTGTCTTGTACTTTGGTTCAAAAAATTAAATTTACGGGTTTATATATATATTATATATATATAAACCCGTAAATTTAATTTTTATATATATTAATATATAATTAATATTTAATATATATATATTCCTTTAAAATCTGTTTTTACTAAATTTTGCCTCAAATTCTAGCTTAAAATATTTTTTGGATGGATCTATTATTATCCGACATATTAATTAGTCCTCCAAGTTTTAGGTTAACTGTAAATTTGAGCCTTGCACTCCTTGCCTTTGTCCAAACCACTGAAAAAAAATAGCAACTAGCACCAAGTCAAGCACAGATCCCTGGAAGGCATTGCCCACTTTGGGAGGAACTCATCTTTCCAACTAACATTAAGCCACAAATGACTATCTGGATTGGGTCATTCAACCAGTTCACAATGCATCTAACTTTACAACCACCAAACTCATATGACTTTAACAAACAGCAAATTTTATCTACAGTATTCTCCTGATTCATCCATCTAAAAACCTTATTAAAAAGAAATGTGCTTAATTAATGCTTCCTTTTAAAAAATTCTAAATGTAACATCAAAAAAAACTTCTATGGAAGAGTGAAACTGTGACTCGTGATTACATGCAGCTTGCTTTTTTTTTAATAAATCACCTAAGTTCAGCCTGCTAATGCTGCTGGTCAGTGTCTCCCTTTGAACCTTCCGCTCTCCAAACGCATCCATTAGCATCTGTTACTTGTTTTGTAGATAAAGGAAGGAGAGAGCCCAACACTATCGCCAGCACCACCTCTCCTACCAAATAAAAAGGACACCAAAATTCTGGTGATAAATATATAATCAAGCAAAAAAAGGCCACACATATCTGAAAATGTTTACATGAACCTCAAGCCCATTAACTCTGTGTCAGGAAAAATGCAGCAGGTTTCACCGGCAGCACTCTGGAGCCATTGGTCACCACACTGATTAGAATCCTTAAGTCTTTCAAAATTGTTTTTCTTTGCAATGTTGGTGGTGCTACATAATTCATTCTCCTGATTCTATTCACTTCATGTAGCATCAATTTATACAAGTTTTCTCAGGTTTCTGAGAGTTCTTCTTTTCTCCTATTAATATTGGGTACAATTTTGATTTCTTTGCAGACGATTGCCAGCCTTGCATTTCCAACTGCCTACCAGACATCTCAAACTAAATATCCCTTAATCATTGCCAACTCAACATGTTTAAAACAGAACCTGTCTCTTTCACCAAACCATGCCCTCTTTCCAATGCCAAAGGCATCACCATCCTTGCAGTCACCCAACTTCACAATACTGTCTATCATACTCACGCCTCATATCCAGTCTACTGCCAAGCAAAGTCTTGTCACTTCCTTCACAACATCTCTCATGCAGGTTTGCTTCTCTCTAATCTCACTGCTGATACTCTGGTGCAGACTCTTATCACCTTACACCTAGACTACTGCAACAGCTCTTGGGGAGTGTAGGAGACTGCATACCACGAATGTCAACCAACAGAGTGACGAGGTATACGTTTATGTCCAATAGAGTTATGGAGTAAAATGTCCTTGTGGGTACAAAAGAGATGCTTCTGGCTCTCTTGAAGACACAGAGACTACTTTATGTCTTCTAGTTCAATCCCCTGACCCCAAGCATGGCTGTAAAGGGAAGAGCGCTGGCTCAACCTCTCACTTAACATTCTGTAGCCTAAACAGCACACACAAATTTAGGAAGCAAATTCCTTCTGTTCCAATGTCAGCACAATTTCTCTCACTCTGCCCCTGAGGAGAAACAGAATTTATCCTTTGTATAACATCCCTCTATACCCTTTAAGACTATTATGTGGCTTTCTCTCAGTTCTTTCTCTTCCAGGCTTGATCTTCCCATTTTTTCTTATCATTTTCTCCACATACCTTTCAAATCATCTCTCTCCTGTCTCTAATCCTGTTCTAAATTTTCCATGGCCCTCTTAACTATAGCACTCAGAGCTGAATATAATACTCCAGGCAAAGTAAGAGGAAGATAGAGTAAAACAGAAAGATGACAATTTTTCATGTGTTGCTAGCACCCAATTATTTGTGCTAATGAATAATTGCAAAAAAGCAGAAAAATCCATTCAGCTGATTTGGAAGATGTAGCAGGCATGTACAGATTATTTCTGGGCAGATTAGTCATAATGTGGAAAACTGGAAGTTACATTTCTGGTATCATGAGGGAGGCAACATGGTATAGTGTGGACAGACAGGCCAACCTTAAAGAACATATGACCATAGAAAAGTCATGTAGTTTCATTATGTTCTATACAACTCTATAAATTTCAGAGGTCTCGCCGATCAGCATGGGGGTGGGGGGAGAGAGGAAAGAGGGGAGAAGGAGCAAAGATTCCCACAATGGGAATTACAACAATGAAATAACTATTCTCGACAAATCTGTAGTGAAACTTTAGGATGAAAATTACAAAAACAAAAGTTTCAGGATATGATAGAAAAGGTATTCACTCTGCAGGGAGACAGAGACTTGGGCTCCAGTTCTACCTCTGTGAATACTGGGTGGCCCTGAACAAGTCAATGACCTTAGACTTTCAATTCCTCTTCTGTTTGGAGAGAGATGCAAAAAATTCTTATTTTCTCCTGATGTCACCAGGACTACAGATAAACAGATAAATAAGATCTTAGATGTGAAGCACCATCCAGATATGAAAATTGTATTTATAGCAATAATGCCCTCTTTTTTGGAACAAGAAGAGTTCGGTGTGAAAAGGTATGATATCTTCCTTTGAGGAGAGGGAAGGGTGAAGCTTACCTAGTCACAAATACATAAAATTCAGATCTAGGGTGGCCTAAATAACTTCAACTCTGACTTTCAACTTCCCTACTTTGTGTCTGCTAGTTTCTGGCTTTTGCCAGTGAAGAGAAAGGTGGGGGAGCTGGTGCAGAGAAATTGGGCTATCTGTGTTTGGCTGTGCTCAAGGGCTGCCTGTGTAAAATGTGAAATCAGGTGACAGGCTCCAAACTTCCTTCTCTCCCTAACCCCCATCTCTCTAATTAAGAAGCAAGGAGGGAGCCAAGAAAAGGCTGTCTGCTCTGAAGGCTTTTGCCAGCTATAGTGAATATGGCAGAAGTATAACTTATGAAGGCACAAGCTTCTGGCAGACTTCCAAACGAGCACAGGGTTTCCACCACTTCCTTTATTTATCATGATCTCTGTCACCTCCGAAAATGGACTGAAAGAAATTCTAGTCCTTACTGGCACTCAGTCTCCAAACCTCTTTTTCTAACATGATACTACTTGGCAATGACCAAGTCCTCACCTAGCATCCTCCCAGCTTTAACGCGATGATGTGTCCACACCCTGACGAGATGCAATTTGCCAGTTCCATTTCACTCTGTCTCTGCATTTCTATCCATGTTGCTTAACAGGAATGCATCTATTGTGACTGGGTGTCTGGTGTCCATATTATAATACATAATACTATATTATAGTATTGGTGGCATCAAAAAGGGATATGGATGGGGGAAATGACATACAAAAAAAGATGTTTGGCTGCTGTTTTAATTTTCCCCAAATGACATAAAAAATAAGTGGATAGAACAGGGATTCCCTTTTGATAGTGGGGTGCAGATGCTCCTATTAGCAGATGATACTGTCCTGACATCCATTAAGCTCCAGGTCTCATTACTGAGATTCAAAAGTAACTTTCCAGGTCATGTGACTAAGAAGATGGGGGCCTAGACATTTTCTCTGATCTTCAAGACTTTTCAAATATCTTGAAAAATCTCTTCAAATATCTTGAAAAATCTCTTGAATTATACACAGTAAATAAACTAATTTCATCTGATCCATAGGACACAAAGAACTCTAATGAGGTAACAAGTTGAAGAACTAAAAACAGAAAAGGCAATTCCTTAACCCCCAGTTCTATCACTCTCCACTGCCTCTCTAATTCCCCAACTGTACCCTGCCCTTTCCTCCCAGTGCTTTGGAAAATCAAAGGGCAAAAACAGCAGACCCACAGCAACGATAGAATTCACTGGAGAACTGAGGGAACTGGGCTGGCTGTATGGTTGTAGGTCATTTCACTAAGCTCAAGGGAAAGAGTGTAGCATGCAGCTGGGGCCAGTGAAACATGAACTGCCCAGCTTGGGAAAAGCTGAGATGATTCAAACCACCATCAAAGGGGAAAGAGTCAGAAAGTAAACAACAGGGAAAACATAAGGAAAAAAAAAGACTGAAATTACCAATGATCTCACAAAGAAGAAAACTCAATTCAAAACTTTGTTCATGAACAGATAAACCAACAGGGAAGGGATTAATAACAAATGGGAATATGAATTCCAGATCAACCAAGCAAGTTCAGAGAACTATGAATAACTACTGCAAGACAAAGGAAAATGAATCAACATCTAGTAAGGCGAAGAACCCAGTGGACTATCAGAAAAGCAGGGTACCACAGCAGGATGTTGCCAAATGATTTAAAGGAGAAATGAGAATTGTGAAAGCAGGATTTATGACCTACATGGTAGAAATAATTGGCAGAATAGAAAAATTTGACTCCATAGTGGCAATAATGAGGATAACTGGTTGGAAATGCAAATACAGAGAAGTGAACAACAATCTAGAAAAGGAGAAGCAAAAAGCAGTAATAGCAAAAGAAAATGAGGTCTCCATATAAGGAACACATATTGACCTCAAAGACAGCATTCATACAGACAACTTAAGGATCTTGGGTCACCAAGAAGAATACGAACCAAAAATTCTGAATGCAATAATGCAAAAAAAAAATCCCCAGAATTTTTGAATATGAAAAATAAATTGTCAATTAAAAGAATTGAGAGATTGGCTTGGAAATTCAAAAATGAACATTCACATTCATTCAAGACCACCTAGTTATCCAAATGGGAAAATCAAAGTAGAAGAAAAAAAATGTTCAAGCCCAAATTACAGCACATAGTTGGAAAGGCAGCTCAGTGAGTTAAAAAGACAATAAATGGTTCCCTGAACTAAACAGAAGAAATAGATCAGGCCTGGCTCACATTTGGGAAATGACATACTATTACTTCCAATGATCTGGAGCGACATTTCCACCAAAAAATTTGCTACTTTTACTTCAATGTTCGTTTGATGAGGATATATAGTTGATAAATATGGAACACCACAGTCTCTGCAGAATAGTATGCCCAATGCAATGGTCCAATGAAAAGATAAGCTCAGTATAAGTAGGAGGCAACATATTTTCCAACGACAACCAGAGCACTATACAGGCTTCAAAGTGGCGAACACAGAAGAAGTAAATGTTAAAGAAGCTATAGGGGAAAAAAGATACCAATTTAATTAGAGAATGTTTGAACACACTGTGGTTTATGAATATAATAAAGTATTAGTGTACATTAAGGACAGCAAATATGAATGCTATAAAGAAATACTGGAAGACCTGCATGAATTTCAGTAGAGTGAAGAAGGCAAAATCCAAACAGTCTCAAACACGACTAAAACAATGGAAATGAAAACAAACTAAATTCAAATAGGGAAGGAGGGCGCTGGCGTTGAATTATTAAAGTACAAAGCCTTCCTTTCAATTTGACAGAATTTTTTTTAATGGAAAGTATCAATCACTTTCACTGTCAATCACAATCACTATATTAAGCAGTTTTGCTTTACTGATTGTTTTTAACAAGACGTGTTGTTTGTTAGGAAGTGACTAATGTCAAAACAATAAAATCATTTTTAAGAGAAAAACAAAAAGATATAGTAAGACCTCTCCAGTGTACAGGAAAAACCCTCTCTAGAGAAGTTAGGGGGAAATAGAGACAAAAATCACCCAAGCGATGAGTCCAGTGAATAGCTTTAAGGTAGCACGCATGGCTGGAAACCCTTATCACTGACAAGATGACAGTTTACCTAAGGATTCATAAACTTCTTTACGGGACGAGTTTGGTCTCAGGGCAAGGCCACTGGTGCTGCTTAGGATCACAGGATTTTTCCCTTAAACCAGTTTGCCTCATAATTCTTTAGCTGATATGAGAGAATATTTGGTAACTCAAAAGAAAATAAATGACATGAAAGGGCTCATTAGAACTCAGCTATCTATCTATGTAGAATCTGTCTACCAAACAAGGTATCCACACCCAGCAGCCTGCTTCTGCCTGATGTCACAGGTGACTAGGCTGGGCCAGTGAAACTTTTGTCACTTAAATTACATAGGAAAAAAATGCAACAAATTGTGTACCTCTGAGTCTGGCAAGGAAGCTGTACATTAAAGAACAGGAGAGGGTGATGGAGAGAGAGGAGAGAGGGGAAAATGGTCTTTGTGGTCAGGAATATGCTTGAAATGTGAGAGAGTAGAAAGCTGCAAAACATTTTAAAGCCCACACTAAAGGACAGGAAGATTAACTCCATTAACAACTATAACTGAGAAGCCAGCAAAGGCCTTATCGTGGCAGGAATGAATGACAGAAATCACCTCTCAGTGTCAGAAGCTTAATTAATCTGGGGGCCAGGTTGCTGGGGAAAGGACAAGGCAATAAAAGGCCTTGGGGGATTCATCCTCGGCACCTGAGTTCTCAGCTCAGTCCAACCACAACTTACCACACCCTCACTCAGAACAGGCAGTTTTCTCTTGTGGGGAAACAGGCAATCCGGTCTCTACATCTGCATTTCCTCAGATGAGAAACAAGGATCTTCCCCAACTCTGAAAAGTTTTTAACAGCTATTCTTCACTGCTCCTCAGGGCGGACAAAAGGTAGTGAGCTACTAAAGCTGTAAGGATCGGAACAAGACATTAGGAAATCACCATGCCTGAAACAGTTGTGAGACAATGGTGTAGTATGTGGCAGACACTGAAATAAGAAATTATGGAAGCTCCTTCAATCGCAATGTTTAATGGCAGGAGAAACATCCATTTGTCTGGGCTCCAGAAGAGACCTTCACATTTGGAAGCAGGAAAACAGGCAGAATGATCTTTGGGATCCTTATAGGGTGATAATAATACTATCTTCCCTTAAGAAGGAGGCCAAAGAAAGTGTTAGAAATGCCTGAAGATGAAACATGCTTGCAAAGTGTAAATCCATATTAATAATAATCTCATTGCAAATGCCCGGCCTGTCAGTCTCTCCCTTCAGTCATCACTTGATCTCCAGGCAGGTCAAGGGGCTCAGCCACAGAGAGAAAACGTGCTCTCTGGAGCACACAGCTCAGTAGAACATCCTCGAGGCAGGCTCCAGGCTCCTGCACTTTTCAAAGCTGCCAGTGCTTTCTTGTCAATGCTGCTGACAAGCAAAGACTTTGACAGGAAGGAGAAGAATCCCAAGGCCTGCCAGCTCTCACCCAGCCACTGCAGAGAACATATAATAGATCTTAAGAGATGGGTGACCAAAACAGGATCCCCAATCTGACAGGCTACAAAATGCCAAGCTTGGTCCCGAGAAAAGAATTGATTATAAGGAAAGCTGTCCAGGTATGGCATGGGAATACGCATGCTCAGGTCGAGTTCTCAGACAACAAGACTATAGAGAGTTAGCCAAACCAGTCAAGCAGGAAGAAATACAACTGGACAGGCCAGGGATAGGGGAGGCAGATACCAGATTGAGGAACTATGTGGCTACAGCATCAGAGTAAAGCCTTCTGAGACAAGGACCCCTACCCGGTCCCAGGCTCCAGGCAAGTCGGCTTCCAGGAGAGAGAGACACACAAAGATGCCTCCTGGAGGGTAAATAAATATTCATGAACAACAGCTCCATGTGTGAAAGGCAAGGACAGAGGATGACAAATGGTGCCAATTAGGAAGAGAGGATGGTATATATTTTTAGAGTGGCTGAACAAACGGGAAAGGGTCACATGCTAAAAATACCACACTGGACCCACTCCCTAAAGAGCCTGGGCTGCACAAGCTGGCTTTTCTCCCAAGCACAATGATGAGTACAGCTACTCCTCAGGGCCAGGATAAATCACGTTGTGCTGCATTCATGCGTGTAAGTTACTTCATTACTCAAGAAATCAGTTTTCTCATCTATAAAACGTGGGGATTCTGCATTGCCTTATGTGTAGTATCGATTCCCAAATCTAAAACCCTATGCCTATATGGCCAATGATTTGTTCTTGGGCAGATCCATGATGGATGTACCTGTTTCTGGCAACCAGTGGCAATTTTTTTGGAGGTTTCTCTTATTTTAGGTTGAAACTGAGGGAGACCTTTGTACAAGGATGCTCCTGCACTCTGAAAAGAAGTGGACATCAACTCAGACAGAATTAAAGTTAAGACAAGGAGAATTCCTTGCAGAAGCAAGAAACACCCTATTTAATCCTACACAAAAATGAACCCCAAGCCAAACCATAGAGCAAAGGTTGCAAACTCAAATAGAAACAGATCCCAGCAGACCATCTGACTGACTTAGAAAACCACAAATTAACATTATCTATGTTGCACTATATTTTTATTTATTTTGTTAAATATTTCCCAATCACATTTTAATCTCCTCTCACCCACTTCTGAGTTAGACAAGAGAAAAATAAATGCCTTTTGAAATAACAAAGAAACAGTTTATTTCTTAATAAGAAACCTAAATTCCTGGAAGGAAGTTTAGCAGCAGATTATCCAAGCAGCTCAGCTTGGTTTCAATTCCATTAAGAAGATGCTCTTCCCAGGATAAGCTGATGACTTCCAATTTCAGCAAAAACCAAGCATAGCTGCTCAGAGTTTGTTGTCGTTCAGTCATTTCAGTCTTGTCCAATTCTTTAAGATCCCATTTGGGGTTTTCTTGGCAAAGATACTGGACTGGTTTGTCATTTTCTTCTCCAGCTCATTATACAGATGAGAAAACTGAGGCAGACAGGGTTAAGTGACTTGCCCATAGTGACACAGCTAGTGCATGTCTGAAGCCAGATTTGAACTCAGGAAGATGAGTCTTCCAGACTCCCTGCCCAGCTCTATTCGCTGCACCACCTAGCTGTCAACAACAAGAGAGCCCTTCCAGGATAAGCTGATCACTTCTAATCTCAACACCATGCCTGTAAGTTAGACAACTTCCCACCTCCATCAGCCTCCTCTCACCTCTGACTGGAAGACTGGAAAGTGGAGGACCAAACTTTCCCAAACTCCTCTTTACAGAGGGCAGAAACCGGACTTCTGGCTCACTCCACCCTCCATTTGCAGCTCCAGAGAATGAAATGTCTCCTCTTCCCTCCATCTTTTTCCAGCTTCCTTTTGTGTGCTGTCTTCCCCCATTAGACTGTAAGCTGCCTGGGGGCAGGGACTGTCTATCTTTTTCTTATTTGCCTTATCAGAGCTTAGTACAGTGTCTGATACATAGAAGGCACTTAATAAATATTTACCAAACTGAAGGAAGGAGGGTAATTTTCAATCCTATTTTAAGACTTTTCTCCTTGGAAGAAAAACAAAACCTTCCTTCTCTACTAAGAAGAATGGACTTTGGACTGGAAAGGGCAGGACAAAAATGGCTATTAGGGCACTGATAGGCAATATTAACAGCAAGACAATTAAGAGAGCATCTAACTTACCTTGATCGAGATGAAGGTACCAAGTCCAGATGAATTATATCAGTACTGGAAGAACTCTCTGATAAGACTGTTGGGCTAAGTGACATCTGAACAATCACAGAAAACAGGTGCTATAGAATTAGAGAACAAATGTTGGGTTTCTTTGTTTTAAAGGGAAAAGGACACATCCAGCAAAGCAGCATGCCACAGAACTGATTTTGGCAAAATTCAAGAGCAACTTAAAGAAATGGCCAATGAAGGGGCGGAGCCAAGATGGCAGCTGGAAAGCAGAGACTTGCCTAGGGCTCTCCCCCAGGACCCTCCAAAAACCTATAAAAAATGGCTCTGAACTAGAACTACAGAACCCACAAAACAGCAGAGGGAAGTAGGGCTCCAACCCAGGACAGCCTGGATGGTCTCTGGGTAAGGTCTATCACACACGGAGCTAGGAGCACAGCGGAGCAGAGCCCAGTGTGGGCGGCGGCAGGACCAACCACACCCCAGATCGGGAGCCGGGTGGAGCGCGCCCTAGCACCCTGAATCAGTGAGCTGTGGCAGTTACCAGACTTCTCAACCCACAAACACCAAAGACAACAGAGAAGGTTAGTGGGAAAAGCTTCTGAGACAGAGTGATAAGTGTTCCAGTTAGGCCACTGCCCCGGTGGGGGGTGTGGGGGGGGCAGTGGAGGTGGGGCAGTTACAGAACTACAGCTGCAGTTGCTTCTGGCCCCAGGCCCACTTGGTAGCAGGAATTAAGTGG
This sequence comes from Phalanger gymnotis, assembly GCA_028646595.1. Classification (NCBI taxonomy): domain Eukaryota; kingdom Metazoa; phylum Chordata; class Mammalia; order Diprotodontia; family Phalangeridae; genus Phalanger; species Phalanger gymnotis. The sequence goes on from JAQQSZ010009686.1 coordinate 12,406, forward strand.
CAGATCAGAACAGGAGTGCACAGCCTGCTTAAGATCTGAGTCACTGTTTGGGTTGGCGGTTCTTGAGGAAGGAGGAGCACTGGTGTGGCAGAGATGGCTGTATAGAAATAGCTCTGAAAACAACAGCGCATCCCCTCAAGCTTGGAACAAAGTACTCTTTACTCTACAAGAAGTCATATCCCAACAAAAAACTCAAGTCAAGTAAGTTGGCTGGGAACATGGCCAGTCAGTGAAAACAGACTCAGATTCAGACTCGCACACTTTGGAATCTTTCTTTGGCAACAAAGAAGACCAAAACATACCA